>JAHIAM010001780.1:0-110438 GCA_021605205.1 Aegilops longissima
CTATCACTGCTTGCTTGGGCGAACGCATTTGCAAAGTTCAATGCGGTGCACTCGCATACCTCAAGCTCAAGATGCGAGCCCTCAAGGAGTAATCACGATCAATGGAAACACGAGCGCTCTCTCCGAGCGGAGGAGCACAGCAGCGGCCCTCGCGTTGGAGGTGCAAAGCAGCCTCTCACAGCAATTCCGAGTCCGGCCATTAAGCGTCCGACCACCGTCAAGCGGCCGGGTAACCTACAACAAGACCGGTAGCACGATCCGAGCACGCGTAGCAATCCGGCTAACCCAGCCCTCATGAAGCATTGAAGCCGGTACTACTCGTACATAACTACGCTCTAGAGATACCATGGGCCTAAGGGAGGCACGACCACGGCATGCCTAGAATGCGGCTCAACCGCACTGAGGGCTCCCAATTGTGTCATTCTTTTCTTTCTTATTTTTCTTACTTTCAGGACTCCGTTTTCTAGAAGTCTGTCCGGCACTAAATTGCGAACTCACGATGCAACAGCCGAGAAGCGAAGCTCGTCGAGTGTCGGGTGGTCTCTACTACGAGCATTATACTTGTTTTACATACCATCCCAGAGCTTACCCCAGGAGAGGACATGTTAAATAGTCCCATCCCTTGCTTATCGCACTATTTGTATCATTCTGCTTCCATTGCAGTACCTTTTGAAAAAACAATACATAGCTTTTGCCTATTATTGCACTCCTTTCTTTATCTATATATATATGTTCATTTCATGACATGTTGCACCATACACTTTGAGTGCGGCCAATACACCGAGGCTTAAGTACCCCAAAAGTATGGTGTGATAAGTCCGAACACTTTCACAAGTCGGCACCCGAACTTATAGCATTATATGCATCGGCTCGAATCATGTCTTGGGTCAATAGTTGGGTTTGCCGGCTCCCATGTTTTGGTACCTTACGTTCCGTTATATCGGCTAAGGTAAGGCTGGGAGAACCACTGCGATTGTGCCCGGTTGAGCTGGGTTGAGCACCTCGGTGGAAAGCTAAAACTGACCGTCATGATAGAGGCGAGAGCGATCGCTGTTCGAGAGGTTTTTGGGTCCCTAAAGACTTATGCCGCTTAGGCGAGATTCGGCATTGTCCGGCCCAAGGCGTGGATAGCGCCCGAACTCGGTCTTCGAATACTAGGGGCTTGGCGAAATTTAAAATTATAAATTCTATGGCTAAGTGAGAGTGTTCAAGCACTATAAGTCCGGTTGCCTTGTTACGTTGCATTGGCGCCTCCTCGATGGACCCAGAATGGGAACAAGAAGCTCAAGTTTATCCATACACCCAGCACACATGGCATGGGGGCTGAAACCAATGACTTGCCATCTCTCAAATTTGATAAGCGGCCCATTGAAGGTAATATTTTAAATTAACAAGCGTTGGTTAGCGCATATGAACAAGTTTTTCAGCGTCTGGGATAAAAATGCGAGTCTATTCAAAATTACATCTTTGGAGCACTCATCCGCTATCTGGCGGGCACCCTTGAGGGCGCCCTCATAGTACATTTCGGGCTTGCGATGCTCCTTGCCCTTGGTGGCCCATCTGTCTAGCTTCTCCGCATCCAGCTTGCCCAGTGCACTTGCTTGCGGGCAAGGGCCAACAGGCACCTTCAATCTGAGCAGGCGCTTGATGACTTCAATCCATGGACGGCGTCCACCGGCCGCTACACTAGCCGAAGTAGCTCCGGGCATGGCTTCCAATGGCCACGGCGAACTATGAGGCCCTTCATGGCTGTTCGGCGACCTTGTGGAGCTCGACCAGCTGCCATTTGGTCGCTCGAGGCACCGGACGTTGACCTCGACATCTTGAGACCGAACACCTTCTCCGTCGAGCTCCCCTCCTTGGCCTTGTAGTGAGCAGCGGACATCGGACACACTACAGGGCAGATCTGCGAATGCTCTGGAGAGCTCGAATCCGGGTAAGTCATAGGTAATTCACTTTCACATGCTTGCTTTGCATCAAGAATGCCTTACCGCGCTATCTTCTTTAATGATTCAATTTCTTGGAGGCTTTTGGGCTTGGCCTTAGCGGCTTTGGCACTCTCAAAGTCTTGAGTCACGCTCCAAACTCTCGTGTTTTCCACGAGGCACGGACTCTTGCGCACCTCCGCCACCGCTCCTCCTGCATCTCTCGCTCGGTGCGCTCATGACCTCTTTGCTTTCGGACCGGACACCGCTTCCTTCAAAATCGCCACCTCGTTTGTGCCCCTACAATACCCACGTTATTCTGTCATTTTTGCCTTGAATCCTTTCTATAAGGTATTTCTTTAACAAGGTATTGCTTACCTTCCCTGTCCTCGAGCTGCTTCTTGGCAAGGCCGAGCTTGTTCTCGGACGCGCTCGAGGCTCTTCTTCAATGCATTGACCTCCATGATCGGTCTTGGCGAGAGGTCGGCGGCGCACACTGCATTCGCATATTGACATACTTATGTTAGACTCCTGCGTATATCTTTTTAGATCCTTAGTCGGCTTTTCTTTCCGAACACCGAACTAAGCATCGAGAACTCTGTCTATGCGGTAATATTTTTACATATTCTAAACTTACCTCAAAGCTGTTAGAAGGCTGATGCAGGCTTCAGTCAGCCCGCTCTTGGCGGACTGAACTTCTGGATCACCACACTCATAGCGATGCGGTGCTCCTCGTCGATGGAGGCGCCGTTAAGCGCCTCCAGCAAGCTATCGGTGCCTCCGGATGGGCGAAGGTCACCGGCGTCGCAGTCTTGCCCTTCTTCTGAAGGGAGCAGCCGGACTTGGAACCAGAAGGTTCGATGCGAGTCGACCACGGGCGGACTTAGAGCCCTACGGGTTTTAGCCCCTTTGCGCCAGAGTCAGGAGGTCGCCTTATGGCGCCTCCGGGACCACCTCCTCTGGCTGGGCCTTTTGGGACTCCACCGCGGTGTCGTCGGCGACACGAGGAGAGGCGGTCGGAAGTGAAGTGCTATTCACATCCGGCGAACCCGAGGCCGCTTCGGCAAGCGGCGAGCTTCGTCTTTCAGGTGGGCTGCATGGTCATATTCGGCATTAGAAGACACTGTCACGACAAATAAAAAGTCATGAACTATTCAGAGTCCGGACACTTACGATCTACGCCGGGAGCTTGGCCCTTGTTGGCCCTCCTCCTCGTCGTTGTCGGTGTTGGTGGAGAAGTCGGAGAAAGGTCCTCCTTTCTTGGACCCTCCGGCCTCCCGGTTAGGCGGCCTTCCTTTTCTTCTCTCCCCGCTGGGGGAAGCTTCTTTCCTCCTCCTCTTCCTCGGAGGAGGATTCCGGCTCAAAGTCGTCGGACGATGAGTCCGACAACACCTGGCGTCGAGGCGCTCCTTGAGTCCCGTGGCCTCCTTCTTGGCCTTCTTCTCGGCACCACGTGAGTGCGGACCAGACTCTTCCCGTCAAGCGGGCTTCGGCTGGGTTTTTCGGCAAGGGGCGGACGGTTAATCTGTCCGGGACGTCTTCAACCGATCTGTTAAAGGTTAGGGAGTTATAGATCCGCATAGAGTCAAACTATGAAAAAGAGTCCCATAAAGGGTAAAATAACTTACCTCGCTGGCTTGGCTGCGAGCTGAATCCGCGATCTTGATGGCGAATGTAGAACCTCGGCGCCCTTGAACAGCACCTTCCGGGCATCTTCGTACTTAGTGTGAAGAGCCTTTTGATGTTGGTCTGTGCGGATCGAACTCCACAATTTGAAGGCCCGTTCTTGGCATGGGAGAATCCGGCGGATGAGCATCACTGGATTACATTGACAAGCTTGAGATTCTTGTCCACGGGTTCGGGGCGCGGGTTTGGAGTCCGGACAGCTCTTCGAATCACCCATGTTAGACCGTCTCTTTCCATGGCGTGAGCCGTGTGGGGAGCGGATCAGAATCGGGGCGCCGCCCATTGAAATCGTGGCTCGGTGATGTAGAACCACCCGATTGCCACCTTTATGGTCTCCACAAAGAGCCCTCGAGCCATAGGACTTTGGCCATCTTGCCAACCATGGCATCTCCGCCTCCGCTTGGCGGCCGCCCACTACCTTGACTTGACATTGAAGGTCTTCAGCCATAAGCGAAGTGGGGCTGGATCTGAAGGAAGGCCTCGCACCTGACGATAAGCGCCGAGATGTTGAGGATGAAGTTGGGGCGGATCGTGGAAATCCAGGCCGTAGTAGAACATGAGCCCCGGACAAATGGGTGAAGTGGAAACCTAGTCCACGGAGGAAGTGGGTGAGGAACACCACCCTCTCATGGGGCCGGGGTGGGAATGAGCTGCCCCTCGTCGGGTAGCCGGTGCGCGATGTTCTTTGGACAAGTATCCGGCCTTCGCAGCTTTTTGATGTGCCCCTCGTGGCGGAGGAGGCCATCCACCACCTCCGCTCCGGACATAGTTGGAGAAGGTTGAGGTGGGATGTGCGGACTTAGGCGCTGGAGCTCGAGTGCGTGAAATGGATGAGCAAAGGAGGAAGAAGGCGTGGGTGAAAAGGTGGATCCTTATCCCTTATATGAATGAGACGAAGCTATCGTCCAACCGCCAGACTAGTGAAACTCGCTTATCTCCCAAGCGCCGTAATCAATGGCGCGGTTGGGTTACTACGTCCGTATTGATGAGAATCCGGAATAAGGGCACGATCTCTGCTTTGATAAGGCGTGCCAAGGAAACGCCCGCTAAGCGTGCTGAGGTGGACAATAAAAGCGATTCATATGAAGGCTGGCCATGGTGTGATGTCACGCGGAATACATCAGCAGATCGTGCAAAAGTTATTCTCTCTCTGGTGGTATGTGGAACTTGTTTTGCGAGCGGACACTATCCTTGTGTTCAAAATCTTCTATGAAGTATTGGAAGAGGAACCCGCCTTGCAATGCGAAGACAATATCTGCGCGGACTCGTCGTCATTGAAGCCTGGTTCGAGGGACTCTTGAGGAGTCTGGATTAGGGGTGTCCGGATAGCGAACTATCATCGTTGGCGGACTCTGGACTATGAAGATACAAAATTGAAGACTTCGTCCGTGTCCGGATGGGACTTTCCTTGGCGTGGAAGGCAAGCTTGGCGTCTCGGATATGTAGATCTCCTACAATTGTAACCGACTACGTGTAACCCGTAACCCTATTCGGTGTCTATATAAACGAAGGGTTTTAGTCCGTAGGGCGAACAACAATCATACCATAGGCTAGCTTCTAGGGTTTAGCCTCCTTGATCTCGTGGTAGATCTACTCTTGTACTACCCATATCATCAATATTAATCAAGCAGGGGTAAATTATTACCTCCATCGAGAGGGCCCGAACCTGGGTAAAAACATCGTGTCCCTTGTCTCTGTTACCATCCGCCTAGGCGCTGATTGGGACCCCTACCGAGATCCGCGGTTTGACACCGACAACGACCTTTAAGGCGTCATACCGAGTCTGAAGGCCAAGCTATGCGAGCTCGGTTACACTTGAGGTGGTCTTCGGATCCCGGATAATTTTTGAAGCGCGAGTTAATCTTGACATAGTCCCGTTCCGCGATGGCTATCACGCCTTGCTCGGACGAACCGCATTGCAAAGTTCAATGCGGTGCCGCACCTCGCATACCTCAAGCTCAAGATGCGAGGCCCTCGAGTCATTACGGTCAATGGAAACACGGGCGCTCTCCGAGCGGAGGAGCATCTGGCTGACCCTGCGGAAGTACAAAGCAGCCTATCAAGGCAATTCTCGATCCGGCTATTAAGCGTCGGACACCGTCAAGCAGCGCTGAGTAACCTACAACAAGACCGCGCTGGCACATTCCGAGCAAGCATAGCAATGCGGCTAACCCAGCCCTCGCGAAATTGCGAAACCAGTAACCACGCTCGGAAATACCATGGGCATAGGGGAGGGCACAACCACGGCATGCCCAAAATGCGGCTCAACCGCACTAGGGGCTCCGGTTTTGTCATTCTTTTCTTACTTTCGGGACTCCACTCTCACGGAAGGCCTGTCCGTGATACAATTGCGAACACGATGCAACAGCCCGGGGAAATGACTCGTCGAGTGTCAGTGGTCTCTATAACGAGTAGTATACTTGTTTCACATATCATCCATGGCTTCGCCCCACGGAGAGGACATGTCAAATAGTCCCATCTCTTGCTTATCGCACTATTTGTATCGTCCTACTTTTACCGCAGCCTTTTCGAATAAACAATGGATAGCTTTTGTCTATTATTGCATTCCCCTTTTTATCTATATATGTTCATTAAGGACATGTTGCGCATACACTTTAGTGCGGCCAAACACCGGGGCTCAAGTACCCCAACATACGGTGTGATAAGTCCGAACACTTTCACAAGTGCGGCACCGAACTTAGAGCATTATATGCATCGGCTCGAATCATGTCTTGGGTCAATAGTTGGGTTTGCACGGCTCCCATGTTTTGGTACCTTACGTTCCGTTATATCGGCTAAGGTAGCTATTGGGAGAACCACTGCGATTGTGCCCAGTTGAGCTGGGCAAAGCACCTTAGTGGAGAAAGCTAAAACTGGCCGTGATAATAGGGGAGAGCTGGTGCGCTGTTCGAGAGGTTTTGAGTCCCTAAAGAGTTATGCCGCTTAGGCGAGGAGTCGGCTTTGTCCGGCCTAGGCGTGGATAAGCGCCCCAAACTCGGTCTTCGAATACTAGGGCCGCCGAAATTTAAAATTATAGAATTCTATGGCTAAGTGAGAGTGTTCAAGTATTACAGTCTGATTGCCTCGTTCATTGTGTTGGCGCCTCCTCAAAGGACCCAGAATGGGAAAAAAAAGCGCTCAAGTTTATCTCGAACACCCGGCACTTTCATGACATGGGGGCGAAGCCGACGACTCGCCATCTCTCAAATTTAATATCGGCCGCTGAAGGTAATATTTTAAATTCAAAAGCGTTGCTTAAGCGCATATGAACAATTTTTCAGCGTCTGGGATCACAAATCGAGTTTACTCAAAATTACATCTTTGGAGCATTCATACGCTATAGGCGGGCACCCCTCGGGGCGCCCTCATAATACATCTCGGGCTTGCGATGCTCCTTGCCCGCGGTGGTCCGTCCATCACAAGCTTCTCGGCGTCCATCTTGCCCAGTGCACTTTAGCACGGGCAAGGGCCCTGAGCACCTTGATGCATCTGAGGCGCTTGATGACTTCAAGCCATGGACAGGCATCCACCAGTGCCTCACCAGCCAGTAGCTCCCAAGCATGGCTTCCCGAGCCATAGCGGACTATGAGACCCTTCATGGCCTGTTCGGCCACCTTATGGGCTCGACCAGCTGCTTGACTAGTCGCTCAAGGGCACGGTGTCCGGCCTCGACATCTTGAGACCAGAACACCTTCTCCGTCGAACTCCCCTCTTTGGCTTGGTAGAATGCAGCAGCATCGGACACACTCCGGGGAAGATCTGCGAATGCTCCTGGAGAGCTCCGGACTCGGGTAAGTAACAAGTAATTCACTTTCACGTGCTTGCTTTGCATAAAGAATGCCTTACCTGCCGCTATCTTCTTCATCGCCTCAATTTCCTGTAGGGCTTTTTGGGCTTCGGCCTTGGCAGATTTGGCGCTCTCAAGGGCCGAGGCGAGCTCGGACTCTCGAGTCTTTGAGTCAAGCTCCAAACTCTCGTGTTTTTCCACGAGATCCTGGAGCTCTTGCTGCACCTCCGCCACCCGCGCCTCCTGCTTCTCTTGCTCGGTGCGCTCCACGGCCGCCGTGTCTTTAGCCTTGGACAGCATTTCCTTCAGGGTCGCCACCTCGGTTGTGGCCCCTGGAATACTCATGTTGATCCTGTCATTTTTTGCAACCATATCATTTTATATACTTACATAAGGTTTTACTTACCTTCCTTGTCTTTGAGCTGCTTCTTGGCAAGGCCGAGCTCGTTCTCGGACCGCTCGAGGCTCTGCTTCAATCGTCGACCTCCTTGATCGGTCTGGTGAAGTCGATGCGCGCCTGCATTCCCATATTGACATACTTATGTTAGACTCCTGCGTATATCTTTTATCCTCATTTCGGTTTTTCTTTCCGAACACCAAACTGAGCATCAGGGGCTACTGTCTATGTGGTAATACTTTTACATATCTTAATTACATACCTCAAAGCCTGTTAGAAGGCTGGCACAGGCTTAAGTCAGCCCGCTCTTGGCGGACTGAACCTTCTGGATCACCACACTCATAATAGTGCGGTGCTCCCCGTCGATGGAGGCGCCGTTAAGCACCTCCAGCAGATTATCCGGTGCCTCCTGTTGGACGGAGGTCACCGGCGTCGTAAACTTGCCCTTCTTACTAGAGGCGCTGCGGATTCCGGAACCTTGAAGGTTCGGTGCGGTGTCTGGCCTAGGGCGGACTTGGAGCCTGGAGGTTTGTCCCCTTTGCGCTGGAGTCGGGAGGTCGCCTTTGCGGCGCCTCGAGACCACCTCCTCCGGCTTGGACCCTTTGGGACTCCACCTCGGCATCATCCATGGCAGGAGGAGAGGCGGCGGAAGTGAAGTGCTATTCACATCCGAAGCGAACCCGGGGAGCCGCTCGTGAAAGCATCGAGCCCGACCTTGGGTGGACTGCATGATTATATTCGGCGTCGAAGATCTTGTGCAACAAAGGGCGCCATGAGTTATTCCGGATACTTACGATTTTGCGGGGCTTGGCCTGGATGCCCTCCTTTTTCGCCGTCGTCGGCGTCGGTGGAAATAGTCCGGAGGAAGGTCCTCCCCTTCTTGGACCCTCCGGCCCCCGGTTGGGCGGCCTTCCTTTGTTCCTCCCATTTGGAGGAGAGGCCTCTTCTTCCTCCTCCTCGTCTTCGTGGGAGGAGTGCGCCTCGAGTCATCGGGGCGATGAATCGGCACCACCGGCCGTCGGGAACTCTTCGAGTTCCGTGGCCTTCTTAACCTTCTTCTCGGCACCACGTAGGTGCGGAACCAACAGCCCCGTCAAGCGGGCGTCCGCTGGAGTCTTCGGGCAAGGGGCCGGACAGTCAATCTGCCCGGACATCTTCTGCCAATCCTGTCAAAGGTAAGGGAGTTTAGATCCCGCATAGAACCAAACTATGGAAAACAAGTAACCCGTAAAGGGTAAAATAGCTTACGCGTTGGCTTGATCTGCGCGTTGAATCCGCGATCCTCGGTAGCGGATGCGGAACCTCGGCCCTTGAACAGCACCTTCGAGCGTCTTACGTAAGTAGTGTCAAAGAGCCTACTCAGGGTTTGGTGCTGTGCCGGATCAAACTCCCAAAAGCTGAAAGCCCGTTGTTGTACGGGAGGATCCGGCGGATGAGCATGACACGGACTCGTTGGCGAGTTTGAGATTCTTGCTCACCAGGTTTTGGGCGAGTTTGGAGTCGGTCAGCTCCTCCGAATTACCCCATGACAGGCCCATCTCTTTCCAGGAGGTGAGCCGTGTGGGGATGCCAGACCGGAATTCGGGGTCCGCTGCCCATTCAGGATCACGCGGCTCAGTGTTGTAGAACCACCCCGATTGCTACCCCTTTATGGTCTCCACGAAGGAGCCCTCGGGCCATGTAACGTTGGGCATCTTGCCCACCATGGCGCCACCACACTCCTCTTGGCGGCCGCCCACTACCTTCGGTTTGACATTTAAGGTCTTCAGCCATAAGCCGAAGTAGGGCTGGATGCAGAGGAAGGCCTCGCACACGACGATGAACGTCGAGATGTTGAGGATGAAGTTCGGGGCCAGATCGTGGAAATCCAAGCCGTAGTAGAACATGAGTCCCCGGACAAATGGGTGAAGTGGGAAACTTAGTCTGCGGAGGAAATGGGTGAGGAACACCACCCTCTCATGGGGCCTGGGGGTGGGGATGATCTGCCCCTTGTCGGAGAGCCGGTGCGCGATGTCATTGGACAAGTATCCGACTTTCCTCAACTTCTTGATGTGTCCCTCCGTGACGGAGGAGGCCATCCACTTGCCTCCCGCTCGGACATGGCTGGAGAAGGTTGAGGTGGGATGTGCGGACTTGGGGCTGGAGCTCGAGTGCTCGAAAATGGATAAGCAAAGGAGGAAGAAGGCATGGATGAGAAAGGTGGATCCTTATCCCCTTATATGGGCGGACGAAACTATGTGCCCCTCACCAGCCTGGTAAAACTCGCTTATCTCCCAAGCACCGTAATTAATGGCACGGTTGGGTTACCCATGCCCGTATTGATGAGAATCCGGAATAAGGGGACATGATCTCTGCTTCGACAAGGCGTGCCAAGAAACCGCCTCGCTAAGTCTGTATTTGAGGTGGGACGATAAAAGCGATTGAATAAAGGCTTGGCCATGGTGTGATGTCACATTTGCAGAATCGTCGTGATTGGATTTGTGTAAATATTATTCTCTCTACGGTGGTATGTGGAAGTTATTTTGCAGAGCCGGACACTATCCTTGTGTTCAAAATCGTCTATGAAGTATTCGGAGGAGGAACCCGCCTTGGAATGCCGAAGACAATCTGCGTGCCGGACTCGTCGTCATTGAAGCCTGGTTCAGGGGTTACTAAGGGAGTCCTGTTAGGGGGTGTCCGGATGGCCGGACTATAACCTTTGGCCGGACTCCTGGACTATGAAGATACAAGATTGAAGACTTCGTCCCATGTCCGGATGGGACTTTCCTTGGCGTGGAAGGCAAGCTTGGCGATACAGATATGTAGATCTCCTCCCATTTGTAACCGACTCTATGTAACCCTAACCCCCTCCGGTGTCTATATAAACCGGAGGGTTTTAGTCCGTAGGACGAACAACTATCATCGTGGTAGATCTACTCTTGTACTACCCATATCATCAATATTAATAAAGCAGGAGTAAGGTTTTACCTCCATCGAGAGGGCCCGAACCTGGGTAAAAACATCGTGTCCCTTGTCTCATGTTACCATCCGCCTAGACGCACAGTTCGGGACCCCCTACCCGAGATCCGCCGGTTTTGACACCAACAGTCATCGTCACTACAGTTGTGCGCACGCGAGAAGTCTACATATCGAGGGGCTACCGGCGAGGCACCGAGACACAATGTTTGAGAGAGAAACCAATTGTGATTATGATCGATCGAGTTGTCACGCTTCTGCTGTCATTGTTGGGGGAGGAGAGAAATCGTGTCGAGTGTGTGCGGTAGGCGAGAGGCACAACTAAGCGAGTGTGTGTGTGTGTGTGTGTGTGTGTGTGTGTGTGTGTGTGTGTTTGAAAGAGGTCGATAGATTATTATCAAGATCGATGTGCCACCCTACTCCTTGGTGCTGGGTAGTGTGTGTGTGTGTGTATGTTTGAGAGAGAATCCAGTCGATAGATTAGTATCAAGATCGAGGTGTCGCCCTACTCCGTCGGTGCCGGGTAGTGTGTGTGTGTGTATGTTTGAGAGAGAAGCCAGTCGATAGATTAGTATCAAGATCAAGGTGTCACCCTACTCCTTGGTGTTGGGAAGTGTGTGTGTGGGGGAAGAGGCAGTGACACTCACATATCTCTACTCTTATAAAAACAGAGTTGGTGATGATGGTGTTCCTGCCATCCTGCAATATAGGCCATCCGATTTATATCCGGCGGATATGAAGGAAAATATGGCAATTTGCAAAAAGATACCCACCCCTCTCCGCATTTGCAAATAAGGCATTCCCTCGTTCATCCTTTTCCCCACAAGATAAACTTCTCATACAAATGCATCTTGATGTTCCGTTACAGCACATGGGCATCTTGCTAGTAGGAGAAGGAGTTTGTGTGACACATATCTAGCTATATTAAGGGATAGGTAGATAGATTATGTGTGAGAGACATTATTATACTTTGAGACATTAGTGGCTGTGGGTGGGCGGAATTAAAGGGGTGGGCGTGTTAGACATAGAGGCGTGTGTGTTTACGTGTGAGAGACTTGTAGGGCAGGGGTAGAAAGGCGAATTTAACCTGACGGAGGGAGAGAAATACACGAAGTGCGCGTGTGTGATTCCGATGCCCCTAGGGAAATGAGATATGTATGCGTGTGAGAGAGATTGCACAATTCATTCACGTATCACTATCTAGTGACCCTGGACGTGCATCGCTTGAACATAAGTCAATATCTACTGCGTATCGTGGCCAAAGGTACAATATCGATTCAACGCTATACAGATTGGACACTCACATATAACATTTTTTATTTAAATAAACCTTTTTCAGTTGTGCATGCCAAAGTTACAGTGATGTTTCTTCAAACAAACAATGTAGCTATCATGCACATGCACCATTGTTACTCTTGCATTCAAATTCATTAGTCTTGGATGATTTAAGTTTCTATTTTGAAGTAATATATATGTAATATTCATATATGAATTCAACGCTTCATAATTTATGAAATGGAGGCTATGTAATCATATGAGGTAACACTTTTAAATAGCTAACTACAATATCCATTTCTTTTGTGCGCCTCTACACTAACACGTCAATGCATTATGTTTAAAGTAAATAACCAATGGCGCTAAATTATCTATTTACGAGAAATACATAAGCTGGCGTTTGATCCCTTTTTGTGAACAGCGCCACTACACCGTCACGATTAGCCACGCCCGTGTGAATAGCCAAGTTATCGGCGCATCATCGAGTTATTGTCTTTTTTTGGGGTGGACTTCACACGGTTATTAACTCGCTGATCGTGCCCCACATACGCATCTAGCATGACCTTCCCTTAGCTTACGGTCCAAAACTAGTTGAAACTGGATCTGAGCGATCCAGCTGGCGTAAAATCTCCGCCTCCTTCTAAAATTTCCGCCACCTTAGTCTTTAGCATACGAAATCCCCTTTTGTCCTTGGTGCACGGAGACCAACAGATTACAATACCGCCCTCATCTACATGATAGGTCGGGGCTGCTTTAGTAACTTCGGTTCCCCCACTACCGCCACCCCATTTCCTCTCCTCCTCCCATAAAAGCGACTAACTCCACAGCACGGAGCATCTTACATCACGTCGTCCGTACCTCATCGCCCTTTCTCCCTCCCTCTGAAACCCTAGACTGCTCATCCACGCGTACCATAGCCCATTCCTTTGCCGGTGGCGTCCACCTCGCCGGATCGCCTGCGGCGCATCTACCCTCCCACCTCCCCTAGAAACAAGTAGATTGCTCATCCACCACTGTACCACAGCCCATTCAGTGCCGGCCTTGTCCACGGCGCCAGATCTGCTTCGCCGGTACTCTCGTCAACCGCCGCGCATCTGCAGCGGCTCATTCGTACTCCCCACCGGAGACGCTTCGTCCATACCCCCCGGAGCCGCCCCACCGACGCCCCCGTCGACGACCTCTGATCCTCTTTGCCGACACCTTCCTCAACCCTACCGGAGGCGCTTCACCGACACCTTCATCAACCCTACCGGAGCCGCTGCACCGACACCAGCGTCAACCCTACCGGAGTTGCTTCGCCTATACCATTCTCAACCCTACCGGGGCCGCTTTGCCAACTCACAAGTCCACGGCCTCAGATCCGCTTCCTCGCACCCTCATCCAACCTACCGGAGCAGCTTTTGACGCCCCGTCCACGGCCGCAGATCCTCATCGTCGACACCACCTTAACCCAACCACCGTAGCAACCGGCGCCCGTCCATGGCCGTAGATCCACATCGCCGACACCATCCTTAACCCAACCACGGAGCAACCGGCGCCCGTCCACGGCCGCAGATCCGCGTCGCCGACACCATCCTTAACCCAACCACGGAGCAGCTTCACCTCGCCCTCGTCCACGGCCACAGATCCGCTTCGCCCACACCGTAGTCCACCCTACGAGCCGCTCCACAAACACCCTACTCGGCGGTTCTAGATCTCCTTACGGACCCCGACAGCCAGCGCAGCGTCATCACCCTCGGCGTTTCTAACATGATTCCCTCCGCCTGGAGAGATGCCAAGCACCCGCCACGGCCTAGGTACTTGTCACCTTTAAACCCGTCAAAGCATCACCGCCCGATGTACTTCAAATATACTAACGGTCGCTATTACACGTTAATCGGTGGCAAAAACTACAAGGGCGATGTTTCTTACGGATCTAATAGCTTGGCCAACCAAGATCTGGTGAGGCATTGCTATGATCTTGTAAGTGCATCTCTCTCTCTTGTATTGTTGTGTGCCTCGCCAAGCATGCTTTGCTAGGATTTTCACCATTAATCCCTTTGTGCGAGACAATGATTTCTACTCTGGCTGCTAAATTACATATGTAGATGTCATACATGATACTACCTCGTACCTCCGTTCCTAAATATAAGTCTTTCTAGAGATTCCACTATAGGCTACATACGGAGCAAAATGAGTGAATCTAGACTCGAAAATGCATCTATATACATCTGTATGTGGTCCATACTGGAATCTCTACAAAGACATATATTTAGGAACAGGGAAAGTATATTACACAAAAATCGTAGGTGGCATGTAGGAATTCCAGTGCACTACATTAGGCTCCCTTAGAGTGCCTACCAGTCCAGCATACAGAGTCATGGCTAGTTTATGGTACGCACACAATCGTTAATTGGTGGTTTAAATATGTGAAAGGGATATGCAATGTTGTATCATGTAGAGATGTCTGAAATTAGCCGTGTCAACTTGCAGATAGGGTTACACAATGAAAAAGTACAAGATGTATGTGGCAATTTCATGGAACATCGCAAAAAAAGGAGAGGCAGCGGTGAGCCTATACAGTGTGCTATGGTACATCACTCCTCCATTGCAATCATCGTGACATGTTATTTGTATGCAGTTCTATTAGCCAAGTTTCTTAGGGACATTGGCCAAGTTATTACGAGTTATCCTAAGAAAATAAGGACTGTGAATATAAGCTCCATGTAATCGCCAACTAGTTCTTTTCATTGCATTTCAGCTTATCTTTGGTATGATCGGTGGAAAGTCTAGATTGCATTATATATATTGTTCATTTTGCTGCACATATGGAAATTAATTTGACTTGCAAACATCACAAATTGAACCCGGTGCAGTAATTAATATGATAGGAAAAGCAGACCATCACTATTTGCTCAAAATGCAAATACAAAGATACCATCTACTTGGCACAATCTACTTTGGTCAATGTTTTCCATAGAGATCCCATTGCCTAATTTAAGCGAAGAACGCATGACCCACATTTAAATGAAGAACAATTATTTGTTGAAATTCGATGGTCCAAGTGGCTGGTTATTATCATATAGCAGCACCACGAAAGCATCATATAGCGATAATAGCTCATAGCAACTCATCATACAACAGGCAGCGGTGTGCAATTCATCATATACCGCAATTCATCATATAGCGTGAGCAGGAACAGCTCATAGCAATTCATCAGCAGCTCATAGCAATTCATCCTTCAACATCACCTCAAGGCCATGGCCATCATATAGCGGCAGGAGGAGGAGGCGGGAACAATAGTGCCTTAGCAGATAGGCATGTGTGGCATCGGATCCTCACCTTGTTGGTGAGCTCATGTGCAACAGCGCCCCATTTGGAGTAGTGTGGTTGGGCGAACCACAAGTATGGAGCAGGTGGAGCAGCTTGGAGACCATGAGAACGAGGGTGGCGCGGAGGAGGAGCAGCCAGGAGGTTTGCCCTACCGCCCGGCCATGTAGCCTAGATGGACATAGCATCATCGAGGAATAGACCAGATGGGACCGATGGCGATGGCTCATTTGGAGGAACCCTAGTGCTGCAGCGGGGATCGAGTAGAGGAAAGGGGAGAGGAGATGCAAGCGGGCAGGGCAATGAATGCTTGCGTGTTTGTTTTACTTGAGGGTCGAGGTGTGACCAGGCGTAAGCATTGCATTTTGAGTGTAATATAGGCGGACAACAGAGTCATTTCACTATTCCCTTCCTTCAATTTTTAGTGAGGTTCTACCCGAAACACCCCCCTCCAAAGCAAAATTAGTTAAGCCCAAGCCCATAACTCAAAAATGACTTCTTTACATCTGTTATGGCTTATTTTGACAATATACCCTGAAAAGGCGGAATCGAGGCGGCCCTTAACCTGCAATTTAATTGTGTGTGCAATGATGAATCACTCTGCACGCTATAGTGTACATTTAGGCATCATCATACATGGCATAACCTAAAACATGTGCATTCCATTGTAGAATCTGGAATATGTAATGTTTGTGTTAGTTCATACGTTGCACATGATGTTTAAATGCCCCTTAAATCTGGTCAGTCAAGTGATGGTCTTTAAGCCTCCTTCTTTGCTTCTTTTGATATGTAAGATTTGCTCACACATCATTCAATTGCTTGTTTGCATCACCAGCCATACTAGGACTGTTTGCTTTGATTACTTGTTGTTCTTGACCTAACACTCTATGAGCTTGTCAGCGATTTAAACACTAAGGGCTGCTGTAGTGGGGCCTTGTCTAACTCATAGGTGAATAAAGGTTTGGTTGTACACTAAAGTAGGCTCTCCAAGAGTACACGGAGATCCAGTTCGAAGGTATGCCTGGTTTTTACATAGTGAGACATAGTAAATGCTCATTTCATTGTGTGCAAGTGCAAGAGATCTGCATGTTTCATTATGTGGTGTTGTTTTGTTATAATCTCAACCTTTTGTGTTCACAGACTGGAAAGTATGCATATTTATCTTCCAAGGAGAACAGTAACTAGTTTGTGTCACCTTGCAGAGGGGGTGCAATGAAGATAAGATTGAGGATTTCCAAGTACAAGATGTTAGGAAGGAGCCTTGCAAGAGAAGTAGGAGCTGTGCTGAGCCTCTTCAACCTGCTAAGGTAAGTCACTGTATGCAACTCAACAGTTCAATTCCTTGTTTGTTTCTATCACAGCCCTAGAGCTTGCTTATAACTAGTAACATTGCATCCATGCATCATGTTTAATTTTCATGAAATTAGAAATGGGGATTGCCTAAACCCCTAGCACCAAAATAATGCAAATAGGTTCAACCTCAAAATATTTTCAGTAACACAAATGGCCTTCAAAAATGTTCACCATTTTTGGAAAAATGCTGGAAACAGTAACCAGGGATATTGCACATTTTTCCATGACATTTGGATCTTTGAAATTAAATCAATAAGTATTTGAATTTGGACATTTAAATTCTATAAAATATTTTAAATGTCCAAATACTCCTAAACTAAAATGTTCCATGTTAGATATATTCTATACATTGGGCATGCACAGTTTAGTGATTTTTAAAAGTGCTGGATATTTTAATAAAGCCGCAGAGTTTTCGTGGATAATAGAAAACAGAAATAAAGAGAAAGGAAGAACTGACCTGGCCCAACTTACACGACTTACACCAGCCCACCGGCGCCCACCGGCGCCCCATCTGCCCAAGATGGTGGCCGAGGCCCAGCCCAACTCCCCACCGTCTTCAACCTCTGCGCCAAGAGGCGTGTCGCGTGTCGACGCCATGAGCCACCTCCACCTGCACGCTTCACGGTGGCAGCCTCTGGGCGCCTCCCAGCGCCACGAACCCCCCCCTCGACCCCTGGACCCCTCGATCTCTCCCTCTCCCTCGTTCCTTCCTCTGTCTCGCTCTCTCCCGAACCCGAAGCGCGCCGCCCGCCCGGCGTGCACCACCGCGGCCACGGACATCCCCGAGCCGCCCCGAGCTATCCTCGAGCTCCGCCACCTCGTTCCCTACCTCCTCACCGAGTCACACGACCGGAGAAGCCCCGAAGCGCCGCCCGGCATTTTCCCCTCCTCGCCACCGAGGATCGCCGGCGGATTCGCCGCTGTTCGGTCTTCCCCGAGCCCGCCGTCCACCTCTATGGGTACCACGTGAGCTCACCGCCCGTTCCCCCCTCTCCCCACGGTTTCCCTTCCTCTAACCGCGCCAACCGCCGGGACCAAGAACTCTTCGCCGCCGGCCATGCGCGCCGCCGTGGCTGTGAGCCACCCTAGCTTGGCCGAGCACGCTACCTAGTTCACCGCCCTCCCAGAGCCCGCAGCCCTTCCGTCTCCCTCTAGTGCACCGTAGCGTCGAGCTCGAGCCCGCCCGAACTCCGGTGCCGCCTAGGTCGTCGCCGGCGCCGATTCCGCCACCGACCCGGCTAACCCCACCAAGAGCTTGGCTCATCCCGGCTCCACGTAGATACCCTCCGCGGCCCATTTGGTCGCCGGGGGCTAAGCTCACTCTCGCCGCAGCGTCGCGCTTCGGCGACTAAACGCCGCAGCCGACTTTGCCTTTGACCACGAGTGGGCCATGTTTGACCTGTTGAGCCTATGACGGTGGGGCCAGCCACATTAATTAATCAGGTTTAGTTTAATTGATAATTAGCTAAACTAATCACAGCGACATGCGGGACCCGGCTGTCGGGTTTGACCGGACCGTGACACTGTTGACCATCGACGTCACATTGGCGTCGGTCGTATAATAACTAGTTTTCGGATTTAATTTAATTTAGGAAATTTCAGAAAATACCCCAAACTTCAAATATTCATAACTTTTAATCTGTAACTCCAAATTAAATAATTTATATATGAAAAATGATCAGAAAATTATGAAGAATCTGTTTATGGCACTTTCATGCATGTTTGAACAAGTTAACCTCACTGAATAGGATGAATCATGATTAGGGAAAATTATGAAATAACATTTGGAGTTGGAATTTGTTCTTGTTTGAATTCCACTTCAATTAACTTGACTAGATATTGCACTAGGTGAATTCAGTACCTTAACATGACATGTCATTCATGCGAGTGTGCATTGCATTGATCGTGTTCTCTCTTGTTTGCCGGTAATTGCCCCCTCTCAGTAGACGACGTACCGACGATGAGTTCGATGACACCGATGAAGAACTATATTATCTTCAGAAGTGCCAGGCAAGCAAAACCCCCTTGTTCATTCCGATACAATCCTACTCTCTCGCTCCTGCTCTCTTTTATTGCATTAGGACAACATCGATTCAACTGTTACTTGCTGCGGTAGCTGAACCCCTTTATCCTCTGCATGACCTGTCATTCCACAGTAATTAGATGAAACCCACTAGCATGAGTAGGAGTTGTTTGAGCCATGTTGTGCCTACTCATTAATGCTTGTTTGTCATATGCTGCTCTTGCTTAGAGTTGAGTCAGGTCGATTCATCGGGAATGAATTGGAATGGTTGTGTGAACATGTCCTCTTGTGTGAGAGCTAAGTGTGTGAACACGATTTGGTAAAGGTAGCGGTGAGAGGCCATGTAGGAGCACATGGTGGGTTGTCTCATTGCAGCCGTCCTCGAGAACTGAGTTACGTGTTTGTGATCCATGATCTGATTACTACCACGCATTGGGCCCGAAACCAATGGACC
This sequence comes from Aegilops longissima, assembly GCA_021605205.1. Lineage (NCBI taxonomy): Eukaryota > Viridiplantae > Streptophyta > Magnoliopsida > Poales > Poaceae > Aegilops > Aegilops longissima. The sequence continues at coordinate 19,165 of JAHIAM010001780.1, forward strand.
CTCTCGGCTTCTTAACCACCCTTGTTCTCTGTCCGGGAGTTGCAACTAGTTTACGGTGTTTGTAGGATATGTGTTGGAGGCCGTGCGTAGCGCTGACCCTAGGGGTGGGCTATGATGCGGTAGATACACCGTGGCCGGTGTACCGAAGTGCCCGTTTGGTACCTCGGGAACCCTGCACACATCGTTGGGGCTGTATGGGAAACCTCGGCGGACTCCTGCGGATGGAACCCGAATAGGCGATAAACTGGACTAGGGACTTGAGTGTTTAGGTAGGCTGTGGCCGACACCACGTTGGGCTTCCGCTTGAAGGTTGCGAGTACATGTCGTAAACGGCGGTAAGTGGTGAGCGTGTGTGAAGAAGTACACCCTGCAGGGTTAATATGATCTATTGAATAGCCGTGTCCGCGGAAAAGGACTTGGGTTGCCTATATCGGTTCATAGACAATTGAAAGTGGATACTCTAAAATGCGCAAGATAAGCGTGAGTGCTATGGATGGCGTTCTCGTGAGGGAGGCGGGGCGGATCCCTAGTGGTGTATTGATATGGTGAATATGTGGACTCGTGCGCCACCTCAAAAGAGTTACTTGCGATCGTAGTTCGGGATAGCCACGAGTCAAAGCTGGCTTGCTGCGGTCAAACTCCACCACCCCTTTTGATAATGATGCATATGTAGTTAGTTACGATGTAAGTCTTCTGAGTACAATTGTACTCATGTTTGCTTATTTTATGTTTTGCGAGAGGCGTCGGTCTCGCTAGTAGTTCCACGTGGACTTGACGTTTAGCTTGTTACCTCAGCTACGATCTTGTGCCCTCGGTAGGATCGGTAGATAGTCGGGCTTCTCGGCCTTTTTCATTTATAGTTATGCGTACTCAGACATGATTAGCTTCGCTTGTGCTTTGACTTGTATGCTCGAGTGTTGGGTCATGAGACCCATGTTTGTAATATCGCTCCTCGGAGCCTAATGAATAAATATTTGAGTCGTAGAGTTATGTTGTGATGCCATGTTGTATCTCGCATATTGAGCATAATGTGTGTATGTTTGAAATGCTTGGTATGTGTGGGATCCGACAAACTAGTTGTTTATCCTTGGCAGCCTCTCATATGGGGAAATGTAGTCTCGTGCTTCCGGCGATAGTAGTCCGCTTCTGACTTGGTTCACGAGTCTGCTAGCCCAGCACTACTGCTTGGGCACTTGACTGGCGGCATGTGTTTCGCCGTTCCTATATACATCCCTTCGGGAAATGTCACGCGGTGTTATTCGAGTCTTGCCTAGCTGCTACTGCCGGGATACCGGAGTCCTGTTAGCCAGTGCTACAGCCCAATTTATCGTTGATGACCGACATGCTCGATGTGATTCATGTATGCCTGTCCCCATGGGTTAGCGCCGCTTTGGGTTCACGACTAGACATGTCGGCCCGGATTCTTTGTCATATGGATGCTAGCGACACTATCATATACGTGAGCCAAAAGGCGCAAACGGTCCCGGGCCATGGTAAGGCGACACCCGTGGAATACCGTGCGTGAGGCCGCAAGGTGATATGATGTGTTACATGCTAGATCGGTGTGACTTAGGATCGGGGTCCTAACAGCGTTGGTATCAGAGCCTGACTGCCTGTAGGATTACCAAGCCAAACTGGTGAAGTTGTGTCTAGAAATGCTTTAGTTATGTAAGGAATTGATTGTGGAAGGAGCGTAAGGCTCTTTTTACTCCTTATACCTCTTGGCCTTCGATCCGAGTCATCCTCTTCTCTTCTACGGGTTTAAGAACTAGGCTTCTCATCTATCTATCAGGATGACGTGTTACTAATCCATAGACCTTTAAGATTGTTGGATTTAATCCCCAGTTCAGTTCCTACTATTTCTGTATGATAACTGTTGATCTCAGAATCTTGTTATGATGTTGTTGAGTGGTTATGCCACCATTTTTGCAGGATGTCTCAAAACATTTTGAGCATTTACAGCCGTTATGCTGTCCGAGTCATCCCAGGTCTCTAAATAGTCTGATGCATTTGCAAATCCTTTCTTTCCGTTCCTGATGTCCTTTTTTTGGTCAGAATAAGCACACAAATCGGTCCGTTGAGGTACTCCGTGGCCTTGACGAGTATGTTGGAGTTAGTATTATGACCCTAGGTGTCTTCGAAGACCACTCATAATTTAGCAATGCTTTTGTATCCCCGGTGTGATGATTCTGGCCATTATTCTTGAAAGCATCCCGTGACGCCATTTAGTAGTAGGTATTCTACTCCTGGGTTTCTGAACCCGAGATTCACCCTATTTCATGTTGTTAGTATTTGCTAGTTCCTATAGGATATTAGTAACCTTTGCAATAGTCCTCGAGGTCCGTGGTATTTCCTTCTTCCAAATACCATGAACTAGTTATGGCAGAAGTTCTTCTTTGAGCCTAAAGATCGCAATCAGAGTACTCTTGAGGAGTTCTCCATTCATAATTGTGAATCTGCCAATTCTACCTTTCTGCATGGGTTATCCGGGAGAAATGTTGAGCTTTGCTCGATATACTAATCCATGCATCCACAACTCAGGAAATTATATGTTCCTCTGAGTTGCTCTCTTCAGTTGTATTCCGACCTTCGTCTATCAATTGATAGTCAGGAGTAGGCGTGCATTCGTCATCAATGCCTTTTATCCTTGTGGTCCGTCAATCCATTCTATGCCGGAATGACTAGGAGAAACAAACTCCAGTACCTCATCCATATCTAGGATTGGGTCAAAGCAGTTGTATTCCGCAGGTCAAAATGCCATCCCGCTTTTGATTCTGTTCCACCTCGAGTGTTACCCTCTTTATGTCAAGGATGTCATGAGAGTTGCACCTTCTCTCATGAATTCTTGATGCAGTGATACTTCTCACCATCATCATTCATTCCTCGGTTCCGTGTTGTTGCAACCGGAATGCCGACAAGTGAGTTGTGATGTGTGACATCAATACTCCGAGCAACTCGTTGCTTGGTAGCTAATGGACAATATCCTCCTTCTTAGCGTGTTGGTTATTAAACCATCATCCTAAGATTGATCGTGCGACCTAGTCCTTGTTCCTGGTGCACACTTCGATTGAGGAGTTAGGATCTTGTCAAGTCCTCACTCATTTGATCATATCGTCTTGCCTCAAAACAAGATTGTTCTCGAGCTTAGTAACATACCGGTGGTTCGTGACTTCCCAAATATCTTCTTGGGAGTGTTACCGGGTTGTTTCCTGACTGTTATGTTGAGCTCGTGATCAAGTTGGTTTCCTGTGAACCACCCCTTTCTCCAAGAATCTGTGTTGGATACCCCTGAGCTAGTTGGTTAAGCCAAACAACAACTTGGAGAGTTGGAAGATAAAAGCTTGCCTAACTTAGCTCGTTCCAAAGGGATATTCTTGTGTAGTGTGTGTTGAAGAAAGATGATATCTTCATCGACTGGTCCCTGTGATCAGTTGCTGGACCTATTGTCTTATCAATCCTTTGACTTGAGTAGCGGCTATTGTCAAGTCAAATCAGAACCAACGGTATTCGTGATGTTGTCTTACTCGTGGTTGATCCCTCGAGCATACACCATTACACCTTTTGGTCTGACCAATGCTATCACCGTGTTCACATGATGGTGGAAGTCCAGTGATATGGAAATTCCGATGAGTTGTTGTTGAGCCCATCAGCAGCATTTTGTCTCCCCCATGAGTCATGTTGAACATCAACCTAGTGTTGGAAACTTTGTAAGCAATGCCTTCGTGTTCCGTTCATGAAGCTTATGCTTGGATGGAAGAAGTGACTCCCTCGAATTCATGTGCTTTAGGTGTAAATTGCCGCCATGAATTCGAGAAAGGTTTGTTTTGTTTCCTATGGTACCATCCCAAGTCAGTCATGCACGTGCGAAGTGCTCTATGGTTTGATAGGTTGGCCGCCTCCACTCCATATGTGTTCCTAGCACACCAAGCCACTGATTGACTTGTCCAAGGAGAAGAAGTTCCTTCATAAGAGCTAGTCATATGACTTATGCAAGGGCTTCGCTCTCCGCAATGATGGTTCCCAACCAGAACTTGGTAGTGTTTTATTGTAAGACTACTCTGTGATCATGCTTGTCTTGGACATCATGTTCACATGATTGTAGCATAACCCGCTCATGTTTTGGAGCTTGCTACCTTAGTTCATCCCTCGAGAATCTTGCAACGTCATCTCGTCGGTTTGTGTTGCAAACTTTCTTTTCCAGACATACTGTCTGGAATATCCTGTTCTCAACTATATCTGAATCTCAGGCAGATATGATGGTTGGAACATTTCCAACAGTTGCATCTTGTTTTCAGCTTGCACCGCCATTGTGCCAATCCCCCATGGGCTGCCCCCTTCGGCAGTTGTTGTTCAGGATCATCTTCAAAGTGGACTTACCATGGGTCCCCTCCACCTCCGACGATAAGCAAAAATCATCCATTGTGTTGTCTTCAACAAGGTAGTCCACATCATCCATTCTAGTCCGGGTGTACCATTCCTTTGCATTCCACTAAACGATCGTTGTGAATTGCCTTAGGCTGGTATGAGGAGTTTGAATGATCTTTGTATCAAAAGTAATTCTTTTGCCACTTAAGGGAATAGTTCCTCGCGTCACCTCCCCTGAGGTGCCCCGTTATTGAATCATGGCAATTATTTCCTCGCCACCTTGACACCATCCACCATTATTCTAAGCGTGGAATTGTTGCCCACTAATCAAACCTCGTTGCTTGCTTTTCCATCCTTCTCGATGTGTTATGTGCCTTAACTCGAGATGTTTCAACATCTCATTCCACGAGCTGATCTTGAGTTGCTCGATCTTTAAGAAGATTAAATCCTGTAGGGTTTTCCCCCTTCTTTCTGTTGTCGTGTCGAGTGAAGATTTCGATAGCAAAGACGTCAAGACCAAGATGATGGAGTAAATCAACATCTTCGAGAAGGGCAAATGGATCATGAAGATTGTGATAGTTTGCGACTCCCCTTTTCCTCTTACCTCACATCTTGAATCTCGGGGCGAGATTCTTGTTTAGTGGGGGTGAGTTGTCACAGCCCTAGAGCTTGCTTGTAACTAGTAACATTGCATCCATGCATCATGTTTAATTTTCATGAAATTAGAAATGGGGATTGCCTAAACCCCTAGCACCAAAATAATGCAAATAGGTTCAACTCAAAATATTTTCAGTAACACAAATGGCCTTCAAAAATGTTCACCATTTTTGGAAAAATGCTGGAAACAGTAACCAGGGATATTGCACATTTTTCCATGACATTTGGATCTTTGAATTAAATCAATAAGTATTTGAATTTGGACATTTAAATTCTATAAAATATTTTAAATGTCCAAATACTCCTAAACTGAAATGTTCCATGTTAGATATATTCTATACATTGGGCATGCACAGTTTGGTGATTTTTAAATGTGCCTGGATATTTTTAATAAAGCCGCAGAGTTTTCAGGATAATAGAAAACAGAAATAAAGAGAAAGGAAGGAACTGACCTGGCCCAGCTTACCTGACTTACCTGCAGCCCACCTGGCGCCCCATCTGGCCCATCACTGTGGCTGAGGCCCAGCCCAACTCCCCACCGTCTTCAACCTCTCGCCGATGGCGAGGCGTGTCGACGCGCCGCAGCCACCTCCACCTGCCTGCTTCACTCCCCGCCGCCTGGCGCCTCCCATGGCGCCACGAACCCCCCTCGACCCCTGGACCCCTCGATCTCTCCCTCTCCCTCGTTCCCTCCTCTGTCTCGCTCTCTCTCCCGAACCCGAACGCGCCCGCCGCCGCCGACGTGCACCACCGAGGCCACGGCCATCCCCGAGCCGCCCCGAGCTATCCTCGAGCTCCGCCACCTCGTTCCCTACCTCCTCACCGAGTCACACGACCGAGAAGCCCCAAGCGCCGCCCGGCGTTTTTCCCTCCTCGCCACCGAGGATCGCCGCCGATGGTCATCGCCGTTCGGTCTTCCCGAGCCCGCCGTCCACCTCTACGGGTTCCACGTGAGCTCACCGCCCGTTTCCCCCTCTCCCCACGGTCGACTGCTTCCCCTAACCGCGCCAACCGCCGCACCCGAGAACTCTTCGCCACCGGCCATGGCGCCGCCGTGGCCAGGGCCACCCTAGCTTGCGCCCGAGCACGCTACCAAGTTCGCCGCCCTCCCAGGAGCCCGCAGTGCCCTTCCGTCTCCCCTCTAGTGCACCGCAGCGTCAAGCTCGAGCTCGCCCGAGCTCCGGCGGCCGCCTAGGTCGTCGCCGGCGCCGATTCCGGCCACCCCGACCCCAGCTAACCCCACCAAGAGCTTCGGCTCATCCCCAGCTCCACGTAGATACCCTCCGCGGCCCATTTGGTGCGGAGGGCTAAAACCACTCGCGCCGCCTTGCGTCGCTGGCGGCTAAACGCCGGCAGCCGACTTTGCCTTTGACCACGAGTGGGCCATGTTTGACCCTGTTGAGCCTATGACAGGTGGGGCCAGCCCTGTTAATTAATCAGGTTTAGTTTAATTGATAATTAGCTAAACTAATCACACTGACATGCGGGACCCGCTGTCAGGTTTGACCGGACCGTGACCTGTTGACCACTGACGTCACATTGACGTCAGGCTGATGCAATAACTAGTTTTCTGGATTTAATTTAATTCAGGAAATTTCAGAAAATACCCCAAACTTCAAATATTCATAACTTTTAATCTGTAACTCCAAATTAAATAATTTATATATGAAAAATGATCAGAAAAATATGAAGAATCTGTTTATGGCACTTTCATGCATGTTTGAACAAGTTAACCTCACTGAATAGGATGAATCATGATTAGGGCAAATTATGAAATAACATTTGGAGTTGGAATTTGTTCTTGTTTGAATTCCACTTCAATTAACTTGACTAGATATTGCACTAGGTGAATTCAGTACCTTAACATGACATGTCATTCATGTGAGTGTGCATTGCATTGATCGTGTTCTCTCTTGTTTGCCGGTAATTGCCCCCTCTCGAGAGAGCGACGCATCGCGATGAGTTCGATGACACCGATGAAGAACTATATTATCTTCAGAAGTGCCAGGCAAGCAAAACCCCCTTGTTCATTCCGATACAATCCTACTCTCTCGCTCCTGCTCTCTTTTATTGCATTAGGACAACATCGATTCAATCTGTTACTTGCTGCGGTAGCTGAACCCCTTTATCCTCTGCATGACTGTCATTCCACGAGAATTAGATGAAACCCACTAGCATGAGTATGAGTTGTTTGAGCCATGTTGTGCCTACTCATTCATGCTTGTTTGTCATGCCTCATTGCTTAGAGTTGAGTCAGGTCGATTCATCGGGAATGAATTGGAATGGTTGTGTGAACATGTCCTCTTGTGTGAGAGCTAAGTGTGTGAACACGATTTGGTAAAGGTAGCGGTGAGAGGCCATGTAGGAGTACATGGTGGGTTGTCTCATTGCAGATCGTCCTCGAGGAACTGAGTTCGTGTTTGTGATCCATGATACAGTTACTACCACGCATTGGGCCCAAAACCAATGGACCCTCTCGGCTTCTTAACCACCCTTGTTCTCTGTCCAGGAGTTGCAACTAGTTTCTGGTGTTTGAAGGATATGTGTTGGAGGCCGTGCGTAGCGCTGACCCTAGGGGTGGGCTATGATGCGGTAGATACACCGTGGCCCGGTGTACCGAGTGCCCGTTTGGTACCTCGGGAACCCTGCACACATCGTTCGGGGCTGTATGGGAAACCTCGGCCGGACTCCCTGTGGATGGAACCCGAATAGGCGATAAACCTGGACTAGGGACTTGAGTGTTTAGGTAGGCTGTGGCCGACACCCACGTTGGGCTTCCGCTTGAAGGTTGCCGAGTACATGTCGTGTAAACGGCGGTAAGTGGTGAGCGTGTGTGAAGAAGTACACCCTGCAGGGGTTAATATGATCTATTGAATAGCCGTGTCCATGAAAAGGACTTCGGGTTGCCTACATCAGTTCATAGACAATTGAAAGTGGATACTCTAGAATGCGCAAGATAAGCGTGAGTGCTATGGATGGCGTTCTCGTGAGGGAGGCGGGGCGGATCCCTAGTGGTGTATTGATATGGTGAATATGTGGACTCGTGCGCCACCTCAAAAGAGTTACTTGCAATCGTAGTTCGGGATAGCCACCGAGTCAAAGCTGGCTTGCTGCGGTCAAACTCCACCACCCCTTTTGATAATGATGCATATGTAGTTAGTTACGATGTAAGTCTTGCTGAGTACAATTGTACTCATGTTTGCTTATTTTATGTTTTGCGAGTGACGTCGGTCTCGCTAGTAGTTCCACGTGGACTTGACGTTTAGCTTGTTACCTCAGCTACGATCTTGTGCCCTCGGCAGATCTCGGTAGATAGTCGCTTCTCGGCCTTTTTCATTTATAGTTATGCGTACTCGGACATGATTAGCTTCCGCTTGTGCTTTGACTTGTATGCTCTCGAGTGTTGGGTCATGAGACCCATGTTTGTAATATCGCGCTCCTCGGAGCCTAATGAATAAATATTTGAGTCGAGAGTTATGTTGTGATGCCATGTTGTATCTACGCATATTGAGCATAATGTGTGTATGTTTGAAATGCTTGGTATGTGTGGGATCCGACAAACTAGTTGTTTATCCTTGGCAGCCTCTCATATGGGGAAATGTAGTCTCGTGCTTCCGGCGATAGTAGTCCGCTTCAGCCGGTTCACGAGTCCTGCTAGCCCAAGACTACTGCTTGGACACTTGACTGGCGGCATGTGTTTCACCGTTCTATATACGTCCCTTCGGGAAATGTCACGCGGTGTTATTCGAGTCCTGCCTAGCCTGCTACAGCCGGGATACGGAGTCCTGTTAGCCAGTGCTACAGCCCGAATTTATCGTTGATGACCGACATGCTTGATGTGATTCATGTATGCCTGTCCCCATGGGTTAGCGCCGCTTTGGGTTCACGACTAGCCATGTCGGCCCGGATTCTTTGTCATATGGATGCTAGCGACACTATCATATCGTGAGCCAAAAGGCTAAACGGTCCCGGCCATGGTAAGGCGACACCCGTGGGAATACCGTGCGTGAGGCCGCAAGGTGATATGATGTGTTACATGCTAGATCGGTGTGACTTAGGATCGGGGTCCTGACAGTTTCAGGCATAGTTAATTTTATCTTTTCAATTTCTTTATTTGTCCTCACTTAATGAGATGCCCAAATAATTATGCCTGATGTTCGGTACTTGTATCACTATTAGTTGACATAATTAAAGGCCTTACCATTTAATTACTCTGTCGAAGTGTGCCTGAAGCTTTGAAGTCTATTAACCAACTATTATTGCATGAGGCTCACAATCTAGTTTATACTATGCTAATGATTGCATAGTTTTTCCTGCTGTAGTATATTTGTATGAAACCCTCTGCTGTTCATTATGCTCCCTAAGACTTTAATTGAGGTATAGAATGGCCAACTTCTTGCTTACTTATACACAACGTGTTGTCTAAATTTGTAACTTGTCTGTGTTTTCGATTGGGCCCCAACATCATGCTCCTCTGGTGAGCTAAGAGGGATTTCTGTATGCAGGCTGCACATACTATCTTTTTTATAATTTTTAAAATATCACCTGCTTATGCTTCATGACGTGTAACATTTTTTTGTGAAAGTGACGTGTAACATTATTGTTAGTCTTGTTTTGCCATGTAGTACAAAATAGTGTCTTGTTCGCTTCACTGTTGTAACTATATTTTTTCCCTAGTCATGTGTACTTACAGAAACATTTCAGGATGAAGTGACATCAACACAAAAATCTGCTAGCAGTGCGGCATGGCCGTTACCGAATGATTATGGATTGGAATTGGAATGTGCTGATGTTCTCGAGCATCAACTAGAGGTGGCAAGACAATGTGTACATGATTGTCGACGTATAATCAACAAGTTGAGACTGGACATGCAGGTATTAGATGCAGGAGTCAAAAAAATGAAACAAGACACCGAGGTAACCATGAAGGAATTGGAGATTTTGCAGACTGAAATTTGTGCTATTTGAATCCGACCAATCCTATTTTCTGAAGAGATTATAGTTCAAATGGAGTTAAGTTGATGCGCGTCCATGATGTATGAGCCGTATTTGCCCAGTGTATGTAATTTGCTGTTTGTGTATGCTTTATTATCACCTATGCCGTACCATAATGCCTAGTGGGTATAATCGGCTGTAATTTCTTTATTGTATAGTGTAGGATTATTCTACCTTTCTATGCCTTGATCTCTTTGTTGTATAGTGTATGCTTTTTAGAGGTGATAGTATTGAGTAGGATAATTCTTTGAATATGCTATATCGTTCAAACGGGGGCCAACTCACCTGACCATGGCCCTTCTACGTCTCATAGGATCCATGGGCCTTCTACGTCTCGTAGGATCCATGGGCCTTCTACGTCTAGCAGGATCCATGGGCCTTCTACGTCTCGCAGTGTCCATGGGCCTTCTACGTCTCGTAGGATCCATGGGCCTTCTATGTCACGTAGGATCCATGGGCCGCCGACTCATTTATGGGTCTTGTACTGGCATTTAATGGGCCGTAGACGGGCCTATAATGGAAATCGATGCGTTTTATTGGCTGACCATAACGGGCGTTAATAGACCGTGTTGGTGATGCTATGAAAATGGCCCAACAGACTAACGGACCACAAACGGGTCGATCAGAACGACGGGCTGAATTTGGCCCACAAGCGTAAAATGACAAGAACGGGCCGTAAGTAACCGAATGCTGCAAATAATCCCAAGAATAAATGGGCTCGAGAAGGCCGAAGATAACATAATGTAAACGCCCAACTGAATAACGGGCCCTTAATGGGTATAAAGCGATACTTCGTTCATTACGGGCCGTTTCACCACGGGCCGTTAATGGGTCTAAAGTAATACACTGTTCATCGCGGGCCAGTTTCACCACGGGCCGTTAATAGGCCAAGAGTTACATAGGGCCTCATATGGGCCGAAAGACGTCATGGGCCATACATGGGCCAGAAGTGAAAACGGGCTGGAATCATATTGGATGGCCCAGATGACGCTACTGGGCCTAATTCGGATAGGGCGTAATGGGCCTTGGGTTAGCGGGCTGTAAATGGGCTATATGCTTGAACATGCCATTAATAAAGCTTTCCATGGGCCGCCCGTCACCTTTGACCAAGTTAAACGGGCCGCCTTTTCACGAGAATGGGCCTCTGTTGGGCGTGCCACTGTCGACGTATCATAGGCGCCTTTTGTCCAATGAGTGGATGACATTTGTCCTAACAATGAGCCGACACGTGTTTCCTCCAGCCAATGATGATTTTACACGTGGAAAATCCCCATTGGTCGGGGCTGTTAATGGGTTATCGGATCCAAAACCCGACTCGATAGCTTAACGGCGTTCCGTTACGGTGGATGCCATGTGTCGGTCACCCTTGACGAAAGCACTTCTGTGACGCATGATTTATCGTCATGGAAGTGGACACTTCCGTGATGATAATTTTGGTAATGTCATCGAACACTTCTATGACAGCACAGGTATGACTATCTCGATTCTGTCATAAATTTGTCATGGATGTACATGCATGACAAAAACTCAACCTACTGTGACAAACACGTATCATCACGGAAGTTTATTTTTTTTGTAGTGCTAAGTCATCACATGCATAAGCGTTAGGATGTGTGTCCAATCACAGGATATTCGAGGATTCTAAGATATTTAGCTCACACCGCAACTTCCAAAACCTTTTCTCATCCAAGGGCTCTGTGAAGATATCTGCCAATTGCTCTTCAGTGTTGACGTGAATGATATCAATATCTTCCTTCATGACATGATCTCTGAGAAAGTGATGACAAATTTCTATGTGCTTTGTCTTCAAGTGCTGAACTGGGTTGTTGGCAATCTTGATGGTGCTTTCATTGTCGTAGTAGAGTGGCACTTGATTCAGGTGGATGCCATAGTCCTTGAGTGTTTGCTTCATCCATAGAAGCTGAGCGCAGCAAGATCCAACAGCAATGTATTCAGATTCAGCAGTGGAGAGAGACACATAGTTCTGCTTCTTTGAAGACCAACAGACAAGAGATCGTCCAAGAAAGTGACATGTGCCTGATGTGGACTTGCGATCAACCTTGTCACCAGCATAATCAGCATCTGAGAATCCAACTAGATCAAACGCTGAGCTCTTTGGATACCATAATCCTAGTGTTGGGGTGTAAGCCAAATATCAAAGAATTCGCTTCACAGCTAAGTGATGCGATTCCTTTGGTGCCGCTTGGAATCGGGCACACATGCAAACACTAAGCATGATATCTGGCCTAGATGCACATAAATAGAGTAAAGAACCAATCATGGAGCGGTATACCTTTTGATCAAACTCTTTACCATTGTCCTCGGGGCCCAGATGACTTTTGGTTGGTATTGGCATTGTGTATCCTTTGCAGTCTTGCATTCCAAACTTCTTCAGGCAATCTTTGAGGTATTTTTCTTGATATATGAAGATGTCGTTGCTCTACTTACATATTTGAAGACCAAGGAAGAATTTCAGCTCGCCCATCATGGACATCTGATATTGCTCTTGCATCATGTGCCCAAACTCATCACTGTATCTTTTGTCGGTGCAACCGAAGATAATGTCATCCACATAGATCTGGCACACAAATAGTTCACCATTGTATGTCTTCATGAAGAGAGTGGGATCCAGTGAACCAGGTTTGAAGCCTTTGCTCTTCAGGAAGTCTTTGAGTGTGTCATATAGTGCCTTGCTGAGCTTGTATACCATATCAGGATGTTTTGGATCTTCAAAGCCAGGTGGTTGTGCAACATACACTTCTTCTTCAATTTTGCCATTGAGAAAGACACTCTTCACATCCATTTGGTACAGGAGGATATTTTGATGGTTGCCATAGGCTAGCAGTATGTGAATGGCTTCTAGCCTAGCCACCAGAGCAAATGTTTCATCGAAGTCAATCCCTTGAACTTGAGTGTATCCTTGAGCAACGAGATGAGCCTTGTTTCTGACAACTTGACCATGCTCATCTTGTTTGTTGCGATAGATCCATTTGGTGCCAATGATATTGTGCTTGCGAGGGTTAGGACGCTTGACTAATTCCCGTACATTGTTAGCTTGAATTGTTGAAGCTCTTCTTGCATAGATTGAATCCATTCAGGTTCCATCAAGGCTTCAGCAACTTTCTTGGATTCAGATATAGAGACAAATGCAAAGTGCCCACAGAAATTTGCTAGCTGAGTTGCTCTTGAACGAGTGAGTGGACCAGGTGCATTGATGCTATCAATTATCTTCTCAATCTGTATTTCATTTGCAACACGAGGATGAACTGGACGAAGATTTTGCACTTGATGATCATTGTCTTTATTTTCAGCATTGGCTTCAGGCTGAGCATTGTCTTCAGGTTGACTTGGTGCAATGATGATCTCTTCTTCAGCCTGTCCCTATGAAGGTATGATTTCTCCAGTACCCATAAGCTTGATGGATTCACTAGGAGGGACTTCATCTAGCACATTTGGCAGGTGCTCTCTTTGCGAGCCATTAGTTTCATCGAACCGCACATCCATAGTTTCAACCACTTTATAGTGAAAGAGGTTGAAGACTCTGTAGGAGTGCGAATCCTTTCCGTAACCAAGCATAAAACCTTCATGTGCTTCCAGTGCAAATTTTGAAGTGTGATGTGGATCCTTGATCCAGCACCTAGCACCAAATACTCTGAAGTAACTGACATTTGGCTTCTTACCAGTTAGAAGCTCATAGAATGTCTTCTTTAGAAGCTTGTGAAGATAAACACGGTTGATGATGTGGCATGCAGTATCAATGGCTTCAGGCCAGAACTTCCTTTGAGTCTTGTATTCATCAAGCATCATTTGTGCCATCTCAATGAGTGTTTTGTTCTTGCGCTCCATGATGCCATTCTGCTGAGGGGTGTATGGAGCAGAGAACTCATGAGTGATGCCCAATGTATCGAGATAAGTGTCGAGGCATGTGTTCTTGAACTCTATGCCGTTGTCACTTCTGATGTGCTTGATCTTGATGCCATAGTTCGTCATGGCACGATTGGCGAAGCGTCTGAAGACATCCTGCACTTAATTCTTGTAAAGGATTATATGAACCCATGTATATCTTGAATAATCATAAAAATGACGAAGCCATAGAGACAAGCGGTGGTAGTAAAAGTAGAGTAGTGAGTAGGGCCAAATAGGTCCATGTGAAGCAGCTCGAAGGGTTGAGATGTCATCATGATTGTCTTCGAGGGATGCTTGGCCCTAGTCATCTTCCCAGCTTCGCAGGCACCACACAGATGATCCTTCTTGAACTTGACGCCCTCAATGCCTACGACATGTTTATTCTTTGCGAGAGTGTACAAGTTCCTCATGCCAGCATGCCCTAGCCTCCGATGCCAGAGCCAACACTTTGAAGCTTTTGCTAGAAGACATACGTCCATATGTGGTCCTGCTGAGAAATCTACCATGTACAAGTCGTCTTTTTGATACCCTTCAAAGACTAGAGATTTGTCAGACTCCATAAGCACAAGGCAACGATATTTTTCCAAATATCACAATCATGTTCAAATCACAAAGCATTGAGACAGACATTAAGTTCAAACCTAGGGATTCAACAAGCATCACTTTATCCATGTGCTGATCCTTCGAGATTGCAACTCTACCTAGACCCAATACCGTGCTTTTACCAGTATCAGCAAATGTGATGTGACTATTATCAGATGGACGTAAGGTTGAGTCCATGAGAAGAACTCGATCACCAGCCATGTGATTAGTGCATCCACTATCCATAATCCATTCTGAAGCATGTGGTGTCATACCCTACAGTGCAGTTAGGGGTATTGTGAAGCATAAACATTTGACGAACAAGCGGATTATCAAAGCTCAGATCCAGGTTAGGACTGATAGGATGATTGGCAAGAGATTCAGGAACAAAATACATAGTAAGACCATTTGGGCATTTTATCTTGCACCCCACAAGATGTTTTAGGTCCCAGCATAAGCTTCAGACGCCTTTGATTTCCAGCTGCAGACCTTTCCCAGCAAAAGAGAGTTAAGTTTTCTTAACCACCCACATTTTCAGGGGTGGCTTCGAAGCAATGAGTCTAAGTGCAGCATATGAGAACTTCGGCTTTGGAGCCCTAGCAAATAGCCTTGCAGGAGGTGAATAATACTCATATGAATAAGCAGAAAAGTTCTTAGTTTTGTGAACATAGCGGTTTGAGGAAACACACTCATATTCACATGATTTCCCTGCAAAACATTGGCGTTAGGGCGACTCTGGTGAGTCCTCTGTCTGTATGAAGCCTTTGGCCCATATGAAGCCTTTGGTCTGGGGTTTATCTTCTTCCCAGGTGGTGTCATGATGACATTCACAGGAAGATTCTCAAGACAACTATTGGGTACCCAGATCTTCTTCATATGTGGCCCATTCCTGCAGTTAGTACCAATATACCTAGTAAACACTTCACCATTCTGATTTTTAAATAGTTTATAGTTTGCATCAAAGGATTCATCAATGATAATCGGGTTAGCACAAGTGAAGCCAAATAAGGTGGATGGATCCACTGAAGGTCCTTTTGCAGCAACCCATGTGGTTTTGGGGTACTACTCAGACTTCCAGTAGGAACCATCAACATTCATTTTCCTTTCGAACCCAACACCCTCTTTCCTAGGGTTTCGGTTCAGAATCTGCTTTTTGAGGACATCACATAGTGTTTGATGTCCTTTGAGACTTTTGTACATCTCTGTCTCAAGCAATGTCTTCAGCTTGGCATTCTCATCAGCAATAGTAGTGGTATCCTCAGTTGAGGGGTTATTTACCACATCAGCAGTTGAAGATATTGCAACAGTAGTAGCAGTAGAACATTCAGCAACAGAGGTAGCGTTATCACGCTCAAGGCATTTTAGACATGGTGGTTCAAATCCTTCCTGAGCGGGGTTGATCTGTTGAGCGCGAAGTGACTCGTTCTCCTTTTGAAGATCTTCATGAGCCGCTCTCAATTTGTCAATTTCTTGCTTCCTTTGAAGATAATCGTAGGAAAGCTTTTCATGAGTTGTTGAGAGCGTTTCATGATGACTTTCAAGTTCCTCGTACTTAACATGAAGATTTTTTATGTCTTCAATTAAGGACTGAGATCGGGTCATTTCCGCATCCAACAGGTCATCGCTTTTGTCTAGCAATTTTTGAATATGTTTGATGTCTACTACGCAACCTTCTTCTTGTAGACGTTGTTGGGCCTCCAAGTGCAGATGTTTGTAGCACAGTAGCAAATTTCCCTCAAGTGGATGACCTAAGGTTTATCAATCTGTGGGAGGCGTAGGATGAAGATGGTCTCTCTCAAACAACCCTGCAACAAAATAACAAAGAGTCTCTTGTGTCCCCAACACACCCAATACAATGGTAAATTGTATAGGTGCACTAGTTCGGCGAAGAGATGGTGATACAAGTGCAATATGGATGGTAGATATAGGTTTTTGTAATCTGAAAATATAAAAACAGCAAGGTAACTAATGATAAAAGTGAGCACAAACGGTATTTCAATGATAGGAAACAAGGCCTAGGGTTCATACTTTCACTAGTGCAAGTTCTCTTAACAATAATAACATAATTGGATCATATAACTATCCCTCAACATGCAACAAAGAGTCACTCCAAAGTCACTAATAGTGGAGAACAAACGAAGAGATTATGGTAGGGTACGAAACCACCTCAAAGTTATTCTTTTCAATCAATCCGTTGGGCTATTCCTATAAGTGTCACAAACAGCCCTAGAGTTCGTACTAGAATAACACCTTAAGACACAAATCAACCAAAACCCTAATGTCACCTAGATACTCCAATGTCACCTCAAGTATCCGTGGGTATGATTATACGATATGCATCACACAATCTCAGATTCATCTATTCAACCAACACAAAGTAATTCAAAGAGTGCCCCAAAGTTTCTACCGGAGAATCAAGACGAAAACGTGTGCCAACCCCTATGCATAGGTTCATGGGCGGAACCCGCAAGTTGATAACCAAAACATACATCAAGTGAATCACGTGATATCCCATTGTCACCATAGATACGCACGGCAAGACATACATCAATTGTTCTCAAATCATTAGACTTAATCCGATAAGATTACTTCAAAGGGAAAACTCAATCCATTACAAGAGAGTAGAGGGGGAGAAGCAACATAAGATCCAGCTATAATAGCAAAGCTCGCGATACATCAAGATCGTGCCAAATCAAGAACACGAGAGAGAGAGAGAGAGAGAGAGAGAGAGAGAGATCAAACACATAGCTACTGGTACATACCCTCAGCCCGAGGGTGAACTACTCCTCCTCGTCATGGAGAGCGCGGGATGATGAAGATGGCCACGGTGAGGTTCCCCCCTCTCCGCAGGTGCCTAATAGGGTCCCGATTGGTTTTGGTGGCTCTGAGAGGCTTGCGGCGGAACTCCCGATCTATTCTGTTCCCCGAAGTTTTTAGGGTATATGGATATATATATAGGCGAAAGAAGTACGTCAGGGGAGCCACAAGGGGCCCACGAGGGTGGAGGGCGCGCCCAGGGGGGTGGACGCGCCCCCTGCCTCGTGCCTCCCTCGTTGCTTTCCTGACGTGCACTCCAAGTCTCCCGGGTTGCTTTCTTTCCAAAAATAACTTCTCCAGAAGGTTTCATTCTGTCTCGACTCCGTTTGATATTCCTTTTCTTCGAAACACTTAAACAAGGGAAAAACAGGAACTGGCACTGGGCTCTGGGTCAATAGGTTAGTCCCAAAAATAATATAAAAGTGTTTAATAAAGCCCATAAACATCCAAAACAGAGAATATAATAGCATGGAACAATAAAAAATTATAGATACGTTGGAGACGTATCAGCATCCCCAAGCTTAATTCCTACACGTCCTCGAGTAGGTAAATGATAAAAACAGAATTTTTGATGTGGAATGCTACTTGGCATAATTTCAATTTAATTTTTCTTAATTGTGGTATGAATATTCAAATCCGAAAGATTCTAGATAAAAGTTCATATTGACGTAAAAGTAATAATACTTCAAGCATACTAACTAAGCAATTATGTCCTCTCAAAATAACATGGCCAAAGAAAGTTCATCCCTACAAAATCATATAGTTTAGTCATGCTCCATTTTCGTCACATAAGAATGCTCTCATCATGCACAACCCCGATGACAAGGCAAGCAATTGTTTCATACTTTAGTAATCTCAAACTTTTTCAACCTTCACGCAATACATGAGCGTGAGCCATGGATATAGCACTATGGGTGGAATAGAATATGATGATGAGGGTTACGTGGAGAAGACAAAAAAGGAGAAAGTCTCACATCGACGAGGCTAATCAATGAGCCATGGAGATGCCCATCGATTGATGTT
This sequence comes from Aegilops longissima, assembly GCA_021605205.1. Lineage (NCBI taxonomy): Eukaryota > Viridiplantae > Streptophyta > Magnoliopsida > Poales > Poaceae > Aegilops > Aegilops longissima. The sequence continues at coordinate 37,510 of JAHIAM010001780.1, forward strand.
AATGCAAGGAGTAGGGATTGCCATGCAACGGATGCACTAGAGCTATAAATATATGAAAGGTCAACAAAAGAAACTAAGTGGGTGTGCATCCAACTTGCTTGCTCATGAAGACCTAGGGCACTGGAGGAAGCCCATTGTTGGAATATACAAGCCAAGTTCTATAATGAAAAATTCCCACTAGTATAAGAAAATGACAAAACAAGAGACTCTCTATCATGAAGATTATGGTGCTACTTTGAAGCACAAGTGTGGTAAAAGGATAGTAACATTCTCCCTTCTCTCTTTTTCTCTCATTTTTTTGGGTCTTCTCTTTTTTTATGGCCTTTCTCTTTTTTTTATTCCTCACTTGGGACAATGCTCTAGAAAATGATGATAATCACACTTTTATTTATTTACAACTCAATGATTACAACTCGATACTAGAACAAAGTATGACTCTATATGAATGCCTCCGGCGGTGTACCGGGATATGCGATGAACCAAGAGTGACATGTATGAAAGAATTATGAATGGTGGCTTTGCCACAAATACTATGTCAACTACATGATCATGCAAAGCAATATGACAATGATGAACGTGTCATGATAAACGGAACGGTGGAAAGTTGCATGGCAATATATCTCGGAATGGCTATGGAAATGCCATAATAGGTAGGTATGGTGGCTGTTTTGAGGAAGATATAAGGAGGTTTATGTGTGAAAGAGCGTATCATATCACGGGGTTTGGATGCACCGAAGTTTGCACCAACTCTCAATGTGAGAAAGGGCAATGCAGTGCATCAAGAGGCTAGCAATGATGGAAAGGTGAGAGTGCGATAATCCATGGACTCAACATTAGTCATAAATAACTCACATAATTATTGCAAAAATCTACAATTCATCAAAAACCAAGCACTACGCGCATGCTCCTAGGGGGATAGTTTGGTAGGAAAAGAACATCGCTCGTCCCCGACCGCCACTCATAAGGAGGACAATCAAAGCGCACCTCATGTTTCAAATTTGTTACATAATGTTTACCATACGTGCATGCTACGGGACTTGCAAACTTCAACACAAGTATTTCTCAAATTCAGAACTACTCAACTAGCACAACTTTCATATCACTACCTCCATATCTCAAAACAATCATCAAGCATCAAACTTCTCTTAGTATTCAACACATTCATAAGAACGTTTTTACTATTCTTGAATACCTAGCATATTAGGATTATTTAAGCAAATTACCATGCTGTTTAAGACTCTCAAAATAATCTAAGTGAAGCATGAAAAATCAATAGTTTCTATAAAACAAATCCACCACCGTGCTCTAAAAGATATAAGTGAAGTACTAGAGCAAAAACTATATAGCTCAAAAGATGTAAGTGAAGATCAATGAGTAGTCGGATAATTATGCAGGTATGTGAAGACTCTCCCATTTAACAATTTGAGATCTTGGTATTTTATTCAAAAACCAAGCAAAGCTAAAGAAAATAAAATGACGCTCCAAGCAAAACACATATCATGTGGTGAATAAAAATATAGCTCCAAGTAAAGTTACCGATGAACGAAGACGAAAGAGGGGATGCCATCCGGGGAATCCCCAATCTTATACTCTTGCTTATCCTTGAATATTACCTTGGGGTGCCTTGGGCATCCCCAAGCTTAGGCTCTTGCCACTCCTTATTCCATAGTCCATCGAATCTTTACCCAAAACTGGAAAACTTCACAACACAAAACTTAACAGAAAATCTCACGAGCTCCGTTAGCGAAAGAAAACAAAACACCACTTCAAGGTACTGTAATTAAATCATTCTTTATTTATATTGGTGTTAAACCTACTGTATTCCAACTTCTCTATGGTTTATAAACTATTTTACTAGCCATAGATTCATCAAAATAAGCAAACAACACATAGAAAACAGAATCTGTCAAAAACAGAACAGTCTGTAGTAATCTGTAACAAACGTATACTTATGGAACTCCAAAAATTCTAAATAAATTTTTGGACCTGAGGAATTTGTCTAGTAATCATCTGCAAAAAGAATCAACTAAATAGCACTCTCCAGTAAGAAAATTAGCTAATCTCGTGAGTGCTAAAGTTTCTGTTTTTTACAGCATGATCATAAAGACTTCACCCAAGTCTTCCCAAAGGTTCTACTTGGCACAAACACTAATTTAAACATAAAACCACATATAAACAGAAGATAGATGGATTATTTATTAATAAACACAACCAAAAATAAATAATAAAAATAAAATTGGGTTGCCTCCCAACAAGCGCTATCGTTTAACACCCCTAGCTAAGCATGATGATTTCAATGATGCTCACATAAGACATAAGAATTGAAACATAAAGAGCGTATCATGAAGAATATGACTAGCACATTTAAGTCTAATCCACTTCCTATGCATAAGGATTTTGTGACCAAACAACTTATGGGAACAAGAATCATCTTGCATAGGAAGGTAAAACAAGCATAACTTCAAGATTTTAAGCACATAGAGAGGAAACTTGATATTATTGCAATTCCTACAAGCATATATTCCTCCCTCATAATAATTTTCAGTAGCATCATGAATGAATTAAACAATATAACCAGCACCTAAAGCATTCTTTTCATGATCTACTTGCATAGAAATTTTACTACTCTCCACATAAGCAAATTTATTCTCATCAATAATAGTGGGAGCAAACTCAACAAAATAACTATCATGTGATTGAAAATTAAGATCAAGATGACAAGTTTCATGGTTATAATTATTATTTAAAGCATACGTGTCATCACAGTAATCATCATAGATAGGAGGCATGCTTTCATCATAGTAAATTTGCTCATCAAAGCTTGGGGGACAAAAAATATACCCTTCATCAAACATAGCTTCCCCAAGCTTGTGGCTTTGCATATCATTAGCATCATGGGTATTCAAAGAATTCATACTAACAACATTGCAATCATGCTCATCATTCACATATTTTATGCCAAGCATTCTATGTAGTTCTTCTTCTAGCACTTGAGCACAATTTTCTTTTACATCATTTTCATGAAAGACATTAAAAAGGTGAAGCATATGAGGCACCCTTAATTCCATTTTTTGTAGTTTTATTTTATAGAATAAACTAGTGATAAAACAAGAAACAAAAAGATTCGATTGCAAGATCTAAAGATATACCTTCAAGCACTCAAATCCCCGGCAACGGCGCCAGAAAAGAGCTTAGTTGACGGGGTGTGAGTGCCGCTTACCTAGCCTCCCCGGCAACGGCGCCAGAAAAGAGCTTGATGTCTACTACGCAACCTTCTTCTTGTAGACGTTGTTGGACCTCCAAGTGCAGAGGTTTGTAGGACAGTAGCAAATTTCCCTCAAGTGGATGACCTAAGGTTTATCAATCTGTGGGAGGCGTAGGATGAAGATGGTCTCTCTCAAACAACCCTGCAACCAAATAACAAAGAGTCTCTTGTTTCCCCAACACACCCAATACAATGGTAAATTGTATAGGTGCACTAGTTCAGCGAAGAGATGGTGATACAAGTGCAATATTGATGGTAGATATAGGTTTTTGTAATCTAAAAAAATATAAAAACAGCAAGGTAACTAATGATAAAAGTGAGCACAAACGGTATTGAAATGATAGGAAACAAGGCCTAGGGTTCATACTTTCACTAGTGCAAGTTCTCTCAACAATAATAACATAATTGGATCATATAACTATCCCTCAACATGCAACAAAGAGTCACTCCAAAGTCACTAATAGTGGAGAACAAACGAAGAGATTATGGTAGGGTACGAAACCACCTCAAAGTTATTCTTTTCAATCAATATGTTGGGCTATTCCTATAAGTGTCACAAACAGCCCTAGAGTTCGTACCAGAATAACACATTAAGACACAAATCAACCAAAACCCTAATGTCACCTAGATACTCCAATGTCACCTCAAGTATCCGTGGGTATGATTATACGATATGCATCACACAATCTCAGATTCATCTATTCAACCAACACAAAGTAATTCAAAGAGTGCCCCAAAGTTTCTACCGGAGAATCAAGACGAAAACGTGTGCCAACCCCTATGCATAGGTTCATGGGCGGAACCCGCAAGTTGATCACCAAAACATACATCAAGTGAATCACGTGATATCCCATTGTCACCAAAGATATGCACGGCAAGACATACATCAAGTGTTCTCAAATCATTAAAGGCTCAATCCGATAAGATTACTTCAAAGGGAAAACTCAATCCATTACAAGAGAGTAGAGGGGGAGAAGCAACATAAGATCCAACTATAATAGCAAAGCTCATGATACATCAAGATCGTGCCAAATCAAGAACACGAGAGAGAGAGAGAGAGAGAGAGAGAGAGAGAGAGAGATCAAACACATAGCTACTGGTACATACCCTCAGCCCCGAGGGTGAACTACTCCCTCCTCATCATGGAGAGTGTCGGGATGATGAAGATGGCCACGGTGAGGGTTCCTCCGGCAGGTCTTGGAACAGGTCCCTGATTGGTTTTTGGTGGCTACAGAGGCTTGCGGCGGTGGAACTCCTGATCTGTTCTGTTCCCCGAAGGTTTTAGGGTATATGGATATATATAGGCAGAAGAAATACGTTAGTGGAGCCACGAGGGGCCCACGAGGGTGGAGGGCGCGCCAGGTGTGGGCGCGCCCCACCGCCTCGTGCCTCCTCGTTGCTTTCTCGACGATGCACTCCAAGTCTCCCGGTTGCTTCCTTTCCAAAATAACTTCTCCGAAGGTTTCATTCCGCTTCGAATCCGCTTGATATTCCTTTTCTTCAAACATCAAACAAGGGAAAAACAGAACTCGCACTGGGCTCGGGTCAATAGGTTAGTCCCAAAAATAATATAAAAGTTTTTAATAAAGCCCATAAACATCCAAAACAGATAATATAATAGCATGGAACAATAAAAAATTATAGATACGTTGGAGACGTATCAATGTTCCATAGCTTTCTGTTGTTTAGTTGCAATTCTAGCAAGTGTTTTGTAGCTAGGTTTGGATTCACAATCAGAGTCATCTTCACTTGATGTTTGAAAGTAGGCATCGCGTGAGTTTACCTTGGCACCCCGTGCCATGAAGCAGTAGGTGGGGGCAGAGTTATCCTTGTCATTAGCATCAGCGTTGGTGACGGAGCCATTGTCTTCAGTGTTGAAGATGGACTTGGCAACATTGGTTGTAGCTAGAGCCAGGCTTACCACGCCTGAATCAGACTCCTCTTCAGAGTCCACCTCCGCCTCCTTATAAGCAGACTCCTCCTCTGAATCCATCTCCTTGCCAACAAATGCACGAGCCTTGCCCGATGAGCTCTTCTTGTATGATGAAGACTTGGACGAAGACTTGGAAGAAGACTTTGAGGATTTCTTCTTCTTCTTGTCATCAGAATCATATTCCTTGCTCTTCTTCTTCTTGTTGTTCTTATTGTCCCACTGTGGACACTCAGAGATGTAGTGGCCAGGTTTCTTCCACTTGTGGCATGTTCTCTTCTTGTGGTCATGAGTAGAAGCTTCATCATTTCTCGATCTGGATCTTGAAGACTATCCGAAGCCTTTCTTCTTAGTGAATTTCTGGAACTTCTTCACAAGCATAGCAAGCTCCTTTCCAATGTCTTCAGGATCCCCAGAACTGCAGTCAGATTCTTCTTCAGATGAGGAAACAGCCTTGGCCTTCAAAGCACGAGTACGGCCATAGCTGGGACAATAGATATCTCTTTTCTCAGATAACTGGAACTCATGTGTGTTGAGCCTCTCAAGTATGTCAGACGGATCGAGGGTCTTGAAGTCAGGGCGTTCTTGAATCATCAGGGCCAGGGTGTCAAACGAGCTGTCAAGTGATCTCAGGAGTGTCTTGACGATTTCATGCTTGGTGATCTCAGTGGCGTCGAGTGCATGAAGCTCATTTGTAATATCAGTGAGGCGATCAAATGTGAGATGGACATTCTCATTGTCGTTTCTCTTGAAGCGGTTGAAGAGGTTGCGAAGAACACTGATCCCTGAGTCTCTCTGGGTTGAGACGCCTTCATTGACCTTGGAGAGCCAATCCCAGACTAGCTTCGCAGTTTCCAGAGCACTCACACGACCATACTGTCCTTTGGTCAGATGACCACAGATGATGTTCTTGGTAGTGGACTCCAGTTGAATGAACCTCTTGACATCAGTAGGGGTGACACCTTCACCGGCCTTGGGAACGCCGTTCTTGACGACATACCAGAGGTCTACATCAATGGCTTCAAGATGCATACGCATCTTATTCTTCCAGTAGGGGTAATTAGTGCCATCGAAGACAGGGGATGCAACGGAGACTTTGATTACCCCTACAATCGACATAGCTAAAACTCCAGGTGGTTAAACTGAATCACACAGAATAAGGGAGCACCTTGCTCTGATACCAATTGAAAGTGCTAGTTATCAACTAGAGGGGGGGTGTGAATAGGCGATTTTTATAATAGTCTTCAAAACATGAGAGTTTCAAAGACAGACAATCAAAGCAAATCTATTGATATGCAGCAGAAGGTAGACTACACAAGACAAGACATAGTCAAGTAAGCAATGAAGTGAAAGCACGAAGACTATAAGCAGCTAGGTAGTATGGATCAGGGTGGAAGATAGTATGAAGCCAAACAACAATAGACGTCACACAGTGACACTACTAGGTAAAAGCCTATACACAGAATCTTAGTAGCAGCGCGCTTTAAACTAAGGCGCTGCTGCTAATTAGCAGTAGCGAGGTCAAGCTTAACTCGCTGCTGAAATAAATATAGCAGTAGCGCGCCCGCCCAAAGAAGCGCTACTGCTATAATCCCACGAGGCCGCCATGACGCTAGTTATAGCAGCAACGCGTTATAACGACGAGCGCCATCGCATGGTGCATAGTAGCAGCGCATCTCTCCAATAAGCGCCATCGCTAAGTTTACTACAAAATCCGATCCACTCACGCATCACACACCGACCGATCCCCTCTGAATCCCCCGCCGCCCTCCCTATCGCCTCCGCCCTCGTGCCGCCGCCACCTCCTCCTCCTTGTTGGACTCGGTACCAGCCTCCTCCTCCGTCCTCCCTCCACTCGCCGCTGGCCGGCCCCTCCTCGCTCCGCCTTCCTCCTCCGTCCTCCCTCCATTGGCCGCCGGCCAGCCCCTCCTCGCTCTGCCTTCCTCCTCCGTCCTCCCTCCACTGGCCGCCGGTCGGCCCCTCCTCGCTCCGCCTTCCTCCTCCGTATACTCTCTTCTCCCTCCTTGATTTAGTAGGCTAGTTGATTTAGTTGATTTAGAACATTTTGATTTAGTTAATATGATTTAGTTGATTTAGTAGGCTAGTTGATTTAGAACATTTTGATTTAGTTGATTTAGTAGACTAGTTCATTTAGTTGATTTAGTATGCACCATTTTATTGTTATTTTTTTTCCATACATGGATAGGTACGTAGTTGCTTTTGTTTTTTTTATAAGTTACTTTTTCGCAAAATGTAGGTGGTACCTTGTCATCTAATATGTTACTTGCGGAAGAACCGAAAATATCACATGCTAATACTTAGATCTTAGGATTATAATTGTCCATCAAATTGCTTCTCGCGGAAGAACCAAAAATATCACATGCTACTGTTTTTATTTCCTGTGAAGTGGATCGTTAATCCTTTGCTCATATTGCTTTAGGAAAAATGCCGCCACCACCACCACCACTATGTCGACTATGCAAGTCAAGGTGCGCCAGCAGCCTTGCAACTGGCAAGCTGTTTGGCATCTACTTCCAATTGAAGTTTTCGTCATGCGCGGTAAGAAATTAGATGAAATGTAATAACTATTGTATTTTTAGTGATGGCATTACTGCATTGTGTCATTTTGCTTATTTTACACAGATCATCCCATGCAATGTGAGGTTGAAATTCAACAAGCTGACAGGAGACACTGTGACATTTGAGGCTCCTGGGGGGCCGTACACTATGGAGGTCGAGAAAGGACGCAATATATCGCAGATTGGAGGAGATGGATGGGCCTGTTTCGTCGCTCACATGCGTCTTACTGGTGGTGAGTTGATCAGCTTCTCCTTCAGAGCAGAAAGACCCAAGCTGGCTGTCATTTATCTCAACCTGGTGGAAGATGATGAAGATGAGGAAGATGATGAAGATGATGAAGATAATGAGGACCCACTCGATGAAGATGATGAAGGCCCACTTCATGAAGCCGTCGTAGCTCAAAGAACAAGGCTGAGCGAGGAGGAGGTGTCCAACCTGTGGGACATAATTCCGCCACGTGCTGACTTTGTCGGGTGCCATTCGTGACCCGCCTGACAAATACCATGGTTGATCGACGTGATATGGTATGTTATACTTACAAATGCAAATTATCCGATGAAATACTTAGTGTACAATCCAATGATATGGTATGTTGTGTGGAATCTAGTCGATGATATGTTTTAGGGTAGAGTTTGATCACATGCTTATTAGTGTAGAATCTAAGGAAACTATTAATAGTGTAGATAATCCATATGTACTTATTTGCGAGGCTATTTATTAATTGATATGTTTTTCTTATTCAGAAATTGGCAAAGAGCATATCTGTGAGTTATGGTATCGAGCCTGGCGAAGAAGGCTCAGCTGGACTATGCCTTACTGCAAGGGGCTCCGTCACAACCTGTACTTACCGCGTGGACACGGACGGTCGCACACACTTAAACTCGGTTGGGTGGAAGAAATTCCTCGATGGCAAGAATCTTCGTGTTGGACAGGCCATCCTAATTACTATCAGAACACCAACCGCCCAGCTTGAGGATGATGATTGTCTTGATATCATCTAGAACTAAATATGTGTGTGGCTATATCATCTAGAACTACATATGTGTGTGGCTATATCATCTAGAACTACATATGATGATTGTCGTTGATATCATCTAGAACTACATATGATGATCGTCGTTGATATGACCTTGTATCGCTTGAGGATGCATATTGACTATGCATGAAATTGTTATCTAGTACTTTTTCGTTTCAAATTACTCGTCGTGGTTTTAACTAAAACCACGCACGAGTAATTTGGAACGGCGAGTACTACCCAAGAATGGTTTATCAATTTGATATCTAGTAGCGCATACCTAGTATCTAGTGTCCGAAAGGGAAACCGAAAGGAAGATGATGAAAGATATAGCGATGGCGAGGACTGCGAAATCGCTATAGCTAACTAATAGTAGCGCGTTGGGAAAAAGGCGTTGTTGATATCGTCATCAGTAGTAGCGCGGGTACGGACCGCGCTGCTACTACAAGTTAGCTGTAGCGCCTTATTAGTAGCGCGACCACCCGCGCTGCTGCTACACTCAAAACCCGCGCTGCTGCTAGGGTTTTCCCTAGTAGTGTGAAGTCAATCAGATCAGGCAAGCAGGCAATGACTTCACGAAGACAAACTATAAGTAAAGAGAGGAAGGAGATAGAACCAGTTGCTTGGTGAGGACATGTATTTGTTGGACCAGTTCCAGTTGCTGTGACAACTGTACGTCTGGTTAGGGAGGCTGAGATTCAATTCCGAAGACCGCGTCTTCAACTTATTCTCTTTAAGCTAAGGACACTTAGTCCTCGCCCAATCACTCTGGTAAGTCTTCAAGGTAGAATTCTAAACCTTCACGGACTTCGTTCACCGGCAATCCACAATGACTCTTGGATGCTCAGAACGCGACGCCTAACCTGCTGGAGGATTCACAGTCCTCAAGTGTAATAAGTCTTCAGATCACGCGGACAGAAAGACTTCAGTGATGCCTAACACTCTTTGCCTCTGGGTGTTTTGGGCTTTGTCCTCGCAAGGATCTCTCTCTCAAATGCTTCGGAGGTGGGTTGCTCTCAAACGACAAAAGCCATGTACCAACTCTGAGCAGCCACCAATTTATGGTGTAGGGGGTGGGCTATTTATAGCCAGGAGGCAACCCGACCTGATTTGTCCGAAATGACCCTGGGTCACGAAGGAACTGACACGTGTACAACGGTCAGATTTCAAACACACGCGGCAGCTTGACTTTGGCTACAAGTAAAGCTCACTCATCCAGCTCTGGATAAGATTTGCTCTCATTGTCTTTGCTCGAAAACATAGGATTTGGTTGAGCATCACTTCAGTCACTCTGACTTTGTTCACTTGGACCCCACTTAACAGTGCAGTGGTTCCTATGACTCAACAAAGAAGAAAAGGAAATTACTAAACAACTATGTCTTCGCACTCCATAGTCTTCACGTGAATGTATTCTCGAGTCATAATCTTCATTGTGGATATCTTCACATACCACCATTGTCTTCAATGTCTTCACACATTTTTAGGGGTTTTCTCCGGTAGGTAAACCGAATCAATGAGGGACTACTACCTGTGTTATCCTGCAATTCTCACCAACACATTAGTCCCTCAACCAAGTTTGTCGTCAATACTCCAAAACCAACTAGGGGTGGCACTAGATGCACTTACAATGACGCCGACTCCGAAGATGCCCAGCTCCACAGAAGCAGAAGAAAAAGAAGTCAAAAGCATTGAAGCCCTCTGCCACACCAAAAGCTTCGACTGTGAAGCCATTGAAGACTGCTCCTCCTGAACCCAGTGTGTAGTCTGATGATTTGTCTCGTGTCTCCAAGAAGACCAAGAAGCCCAAGAATATTTCTGGGCATGAACTGACTCCGGCTGCTATTCTATGCAACGAGGAAGACACAATTGATTTGTCCAGTGATGAAGATCTTGGTGATGAAGCACTTGAGATGCTGATCAAGAGCAAGAAAGAGGCGGAGATCTTCAATGATCTGCCCCTCTTTGACGTTGATATTTTGAACAACTTCATGGATGAGTGGTTTGATGACCAGAGCATCAATATTGATGACCTTCAGCTGCCTGTGGACATAAGCGTCACGTTTCACGGAGCCATTGCTAATGAATTGGCTTTGGCTCAGACAATCGTCGAGCTCAAGAACAAGATCGATCATGAGAAGGAGCATTTCAAGAAGAACATGGCCAAGATGAGTGTGGCTGATGTTCAAATCTTCAAGAAGATGCTGCATGATCTTAAGGAGGAATTCCACAAGAAGCGTGATGAAGCCAAAGGCTCACGCGAGCGCATGAAGTACTATGCGCAGAAATGTGTCCAAGCCCACAATGAAGCTGAAAAGCGAAAGGCTCTTGGGCGTCCTGGCATCGACCCCAGGATGGCTGCCAAGCAAAAGAAGAAGTTTGCTGCGGTCCAAACTGAAGCACCAAGGCAGGAAGAACCTCTCATTGTCTTCCCTGCCAGTATGACTGGCTCGAAGCCTAAGGTCACCTCAGCAGCCTCAGAGCTGAAGAAAACAAGGGCAGCTGAAGCTGAAGTCAAGAAGCGTAAGCACAAATACACTTCTGATGATGCTCCATCCAAGAAGAAATTGAAGACAAAGTCTTCAACGAAAGAGCGTGCTGCTGCCCCAGAGCCCCTCATTGTTGAACCTATCTCCGTCGCTCTTCCTGCCTCGACCAATCAAGAGTGTCATCTTGTGATCCATGAGCCTGCTTCCACAGAGGCTCATGCAAGTAAGAAGTTCCAGCTGTTGACCCCAACACAACTGAAGACATTGGTCACAAAGACAATGTTGACTATGATGTAGTCCTTCCTCAGCACCGGCCCCAGTCGGTATCATCGCCTACTCCGACGAGCAGTGAACTTACCAGCATTGGTCGTCCATTGACGCCAATCGCTTAAGATGACTCATGGGCGGAGCGCCAACAACAAGACACCCCAGTACATGATGAGACACCAAGAACACCACCACCTCAAGTCACCACTCCGGTGCTTGATGACAACGACGACTACATGGTACAGACCACTCCCTCACCAAAGGCATCGCCAGCATTTCGCAGGCTTCACAAAGGCCCCAGGCCACAGGTCACCATGTCGAGCATTCTAGAAGGGGAAGTGCAACAAAGCTCAGTCGCAAGTCAAGTGTTTCCTGAAGCCACCCCTACTGCGAATGCCTCTGAGTCTGAAGCCAAAGTTGCTGAAGACATTCCGGCTGCATCAGCCGATCAAGACAAAGAAGAAGAAAGAGAAGAAGAAAGAGTTGCCGCACCCCCAGCTAGTGATCAAATCATTCTCGAGGAGAATGTGATTGTGCCAGACCCTCCAGTCCTTGAACAAATGGAGGTTGAAAACCCTGAGGCTGCCACCAACAATGCCACTGAAGCCAATGACTCCGTCATGGCTGAAGACAATGTGGAGCCTGAAACTATTGAGAATGCTGAAGTCACCTTGACGTCAATCGTCTCGGATGGCGCTATTCCTCTTCCAAGGCCTCACACCATGGAACAGGCATTCAATCGTGAAGGTCAGCTTGTCACAGTATGATGGCCAGTTATGGTTCTGCCCACTGCTCCCGGGCCACAATATGATTACCATGTGGAGCAGAGACCTCAAGTTCAGAAGCCCAAGCCTAGGCTGCCAAGGCTTCCAAGTGCTGCAACTACACAGGGTTCTTTCAGTGTGCATAGCTTTAGAGAGCACAATACTTTCTTTAACAGCGCCAAGAATCCTTATTCAAAGCCAAAGATCTCCTCTGATACCATCTTGTAGCAATCCGACCTCAAACGGTCAAATCTCTATATATAAGTGTCATCCCTGGATCGGTAATGATGACACACATAGTACTAGAAGGATTTATAACAGAGTGCAATCACACACTTATTACATCGAATGTCTCAAGAGAGAACTTATTACAATAATATGGCTTAAGGCCATCTAAATATGATAACAGCGGAAGGCTTGGAAGATAAAGTGAATCCATGAACTCCAACGGCATATCTGAGTCCACGACAACGACCTAGCGCACCTTACTCTTCGTCTGAAAAGTCTGCAACATGATATATTGCAGCCCGAAATGGGCCAGCACATGGAATATGCTGGCAATATAACACGGTAGAGAAATGAACAAGATAAAGACTATCACTACATGCATATATGGCTGGTGGAGGCTCTATGGTTATGATGTTTCTGCGAAAAGCCAAATTTTTCCTACAACAAAGGAATACACTTTATTGAACTATCATGGTAGTAGATAAACATTGAGAATGGTAACCCCATCTCAATCCCAATTAAACAGTAGTTAATAATCCCAACAAATTAATTTAGAGTGATGAGATCAACATGATAATCCAAGAACCAGATACTCAAGATGTCCATAACCGGGGACACGGCTAATCATGATTAGTTTGTACACTCTGCAGAGGTTTGCGCACTTTTCCCCACAAGACTCGATCTCCTCCGTTGGATTTCTCGCACTACATGGTGTTTGAGAAACGGATGACCGAGACACAGTCTTTCAGAAACATTAACTCTTTACTCTAGGTAGACAGTTACACCTACTTTCCCCTACATCTGCTAGCCTACCACTGAAAGAGGCCATGCAACATACTCAACTATGCTAGAGCCCATAATAGCTTGTGGCTGCACACGAAAGTTTCTAGCATGAATAATCTTATGATCCCTTTGAGCCTGGGTGGCGAACCAAAGGACAACACTGGTATATCCCCTGGTGCCCGCAACCAATCCACCCAGATATGTATTTAAGTAGCCACCTTAAGTTAACCATTAATTAACAATCTCACATCTGTCATGGATCACTCAAAACAAACCACGTCTACGAGCATAGCATAGCAGTATAAGCATAACGTAGAAGTAACTCCCAAGGGTTTGATAATAAAAGGGCAATAGGATCTACCTCATCATCTACTTCCCAATACCCACAAGTTAAAATCTTATCCTAATCATGCAGTGGTTGAGGATTGTAACTAATGCATAAAAACTGGGTAATAAAGGCGTATGATCAATGTGTTACTTGCCTTGCTGACGATCTGCAAATCCTAGAGACTCGTAGTAGAACGCTTCGCACTCTCGGAATTCTATCGCACACAAACAATAGCATACATAAGCAATCAAGCATAGATGCAAGGGTTTGACTCAGATGGGCAAGTCCAAACTAAAAGTTCAACTGAAGAACTTCGATTTGCAAAAAGAATCAATCGAATCGGAGCTACGAAACTGAAACTACAATCAAAAGAACTTCGAAATCAAATCTGCTTGAAACCAAATTTTAAATTGTCAAAACCATGTTCAAGTTTATTAACCAGAAAGAGGGGTTCGAGACGAAGATTTCAGCATTGGTTTCACTGGATTTGGACGAACGGTTGAAAAGTTGCGAGGGTTTGAAGATCAGGGGCTAATCTGCGATAAAAATAATCTCGGATAGGTCCCTGGTGAAAAAATTAAAATAAAAAGAAAATGATTGTGGCACGAACGTCCGCTAACAGAGGCAAACAAACGAATTCGTTCATTAAAATGAACTAACGAATGAACGTTCGTAAATTAGAGCTAACCGAAGAAAACCGAACCGATCTAATAAAATAAAATAAACGATCTAGAGTTTATAAAAAACCGAACGGTTTATACCTAAACCAAAAAAACTGGCGGCGACGACGAGGTCATCGGCGGCGGTGAGACGGCGTGATCCGGTGGGCGGGGCGGCGGCTCCGTCGCGTGGTGGTGGCTCGGAGGCGGCGGGTCGGGCTGGGCGGCGGTCCGCGCTGGGTGGTTTCGGCGAGGCGGCGGGTCGGCGTGGGGCGGCGGTTGCACGGCGGTGATAGGCATGAGAGCAGCAGTGGCGGGCGATGGAAAGGGGCGGTGTGGCGGACGAGGACGGACGGCGGCGGCTCGAGTTTTAAAGGGCCCGGGTGGTGGCTTGGGGCAGGGGCGGAAGGGCGGCTCGAGCCGAGTCCGAGCGGAGTCCGCCAAGGCACGGCGGCCTTCGGAAGGCGGCGGAAGAAGGCCACCGGGCCTTTGGCCCAAAGGCGGTCCGGGAAACTTTTTTTTAATAAAATAAATTCCGCCGAAAGGAAAACAAATCCTAAAAAATATATAAAATTTCTGAAAATGCGAGAAACAATTTTCAATGTCTAAATAAAATATTTAGAACAAAGTGAACATTTTTCTGGCCTAAAAATGCAAATAAAAGAACAAATAAAAACCAAATAAATTACTTATTTGGTTTTAACATTTTTACTCCTATATTTCTGTTATTTTGGAGAAGTCATATTATCTCCTCTCTTTTATTTTTATATTTGAAATATTTTGGAGAGAAAAATTATTAAAACCAAAATGATCTTCTTTTCAATATTTGAGAAAAATTCAAATATGAAAATAATAAAATCCCCAACTCTCTCCATGGGTCCTTGAGTTGCTCGGGATTTTTAGGATCAAAACCAAAATGCAAATAAAATATGATATGCATATGATGACCTATGTATAACATTCCAAATTGAAAATTTGGGATGTTACAAACCTACCCCCCTTAAGATGAATCTCGCCCTCGAGATTCGGGTTGGCTAGAAAATAGGTGTGGATGGTCTTTCCATAGGTCCTCCTCTCGTTCCCAGGTGGCTTCATCCTCGGTATGGTGGCTCCACTAAACTTTGCAAAACTTGATAACCTTTCTGCGCGTGACTCGGCTGGCAAAGTCGAGAATCTTGACTGGTTTCTCCTCATTGGTCAGATCACTATCCAACTGAATTGCTTCCAGGGGCACGATATCTCTCAGAGGTATGCCGGCCATCTCAGCATGGTACTTCTTCAACTGGGAAACGTGAAACACATCATGAACTCCTGACAGTCCTTCAGGTAACTCCAACTTGTAGGCCACTTCTCCCATACGTTCCAAAACTCGGTATGGTCCTACAAATCTCGGGGCTAACTTTCCCTTAGCTCCAAAGCGTTTAACTCCTCGCAGAGGTGACACTCGAAGATATGCTCTGTCTCCGATTTCATAGACTACCTCCTTGCGTTTTGAATCTGCATAAATCTTCTGCCTGGACTAAGCTACCTTCAGTCTATCATGAATCAACTTGACCTTCTCTTCAGACTCTTTAATCAAATCAGGTCCAAACAACTGACGGTCTCCAACTTCATCCCACATCAACGGTGTCCTACACCTCCTTCCATACAAAGCTTCGAAAGGTGCCATCTTCAAACTGGCCCGGTAGCTGTTGTTGTATGACAACTCCGCGTAAGGTAAATTATCGTCCCAGCTAGATCCATAATCTAGCGCACAAGCTCTCAACATGTCCTCCAGAATCTGATTGACTCTCTCGGTCTGCCCATCTGTCTGCGGATGGAAGGTTGTACTAAACTCTAGCCTGGTCCCCAAAGTCTGGTGTAGCTAATGCCAAAACTTTGAAGTAAACTGTGTTCCTCTATCTGATACGATAGTCCTAGGAACTCCATGCAGACATACGATCCTGGTCATATATATCTTGGCCAACTTTGCACTTGTATAGGTGGTTTTCACTGGGATAAAGTGAGCTACTTTGGTCAAACGATCCACTACTACCCATATAGAATCATATCCCGATCGGGTCCTGGGTAATCCGGTGATGAAATCCATGCCAAGCTTATCCCAATTTCATTCGGGTATCGGCATAGGCTGCAGTAATCCTGCTGGCTTCTGATGTTCTGCCTTCACTCTCTAACATATATCACATACAGCTACATACTCGACAATATCCTTCTTCATTCCTGTCCACCAGAAACGCTCCTTCAAATCCAAATACATCTTGGTGTTTCCAGGGTGTATCGTGTGTGGCAAGTCATGAGCTTCCTGAAGTATTAACTTCCTGATCTCCGCATTATTGGGTACATAAACACGATCCTCAAACCATAAGGTGTCGTGTTCATCCTCACGAAAACCCTTGGCTTTTCCTTTGCTCATCTTCTCCCTTATCTCAGCAATTTCCTTATCATCCTTCTGAGCTTCTCGAATCTTTCCCAATAATGTTGACTGAACCTCCATTGCTGCAACAAAACCTCTAGGGACTATCTCCAAACGAAGCTCCCTGAGATCCTCGACTAACTCCTTGGGTAATCCTCCTCTCACGAGGGTATTTGCATAGCTCTTCTGGCTCAAAGCGTCTGCTACGACATTGGCCTTTCCTGGGTGATAATGCAACTTCATATCATAATCCTTTATAAGCTCCAACCATCTCCTTTGCCTGAGATTTAGCTCCTTTTGTGTGAAAATGTACTTCAAACTCTTGTGGTCCGTGTACACATCAAAAAGGTTTCCAATAAGAAAATGTCTCCGGGTCTTGAGCACATGAACTACAACTGCTAACTCCAAATCATGTGTGGCATAATTAAATTCATGCAGTCGAAGTTGAAGTGAGGCGTATGAAACCACTCTCCGTCTTGCATAAGTACACCTCCAAGTCCTTAGCGAGAAGCATCGCAATACACTTGGAAATCCTTACGTATATCTGGTAGAATCAGCACTGGGGCGGTAACCAATCATTTCTTCAGCTCTTGAAAACTTGCCTCACATTCATCTGTCCATTTGAACTTGGTGTCTTTCTTCAACAACTCCGTCATGGGCTTCACAATCTTAGAAAAATTCTCAATGAATCTCCGATAATATCCCGCGAGTCCAAGAAAACTGCGGATCTCTCCAACTGAGGTGAGTTCTAGCCAATCAGTGACTGACTTAACCTTGGTAGGGTCTACTTCTATACTTTCTCCTGATATAACATGTCCAAGAAATCCAACTTCCTTCAACCAAAACTCACATTTGCTGAACTTGACATACAACTGATGTTCCCTGAGCTTCTCGAGAACTAAACGCAAATGCTCCTTGTGTTCCTCTTCATTCTTCGAGTACACCAAAATATCATCAATGAACACCACGACAAACTTATCCAAGAACTCCATTAACACCTTATTCATCATACTCATGAAATAGGCTGGGGCGTTAGTCAATCCGAATGACATAACTGTATACTCATATAGCATGTACCTTGTGGTGAAGGCTATCTTAGGTATATCATGTTCTCGGATCTTCAGCTTGTGGTATCCTGATCGTAGATCGATCTTGGAGAATACTTTAGCTCCTTGCAGCTGGTCAAACAAATCTTTGATCATCGGCAGGGAGTACTTGTTCTTGATCGTCATTCATTCAATGCACGATAATCAACAACCATTCTCAACGATCCATCCTTCTTCTCAACCAAGAGCACTGGGGCTCCCCACGGTGACGAACTTCATCGAATGTATCCTTTCTCCAATAACTCTTTAATCTGTTTCTTAATCTCCTCCAGATCATTTGCGGGCATCCGGTATGGTCTCTTTGATATTTTTCCGGTGCCTGGCAACAGCTCTATCAAAAACTCAATGTCTTGATCCGGCGTCATGCCTGGTAATTCCTCTGGAAATACATCCGGATAATCCTTCACAACAGGCACTTCCTCCTGAACAACTCTTGAGAGGGAATTTACTTGGGTCCTCCTTGGCGCATGCCTGGATACATACTTAATCCTTTTTCCCTTCGGGGTGGTGAATAGAATTGACTTACTGGCGCAATCGATGTTTCCTCCATACATCAATAGCCAATCAATTCCTAGTATCACATCCAATCCTTGAGACTCCATAATTATTAAGTTTGAGGGGAAAACATGCCTACCTATGGTCAATGGCATCTGAAAACATCCCTGGCTTGCCATATACTCCGCTCCTGGCGAGCTTACTAAAATAGGTGTCCTAAGAACTTTGGTGGGCAACTTATACTTATCCACAAATCCCCTTGAAATGTATGAATGTGATGCACCAGTATCAAAAAGAACGATTGCAGTAATTGACTTAACCAAAAACTTACCTATAATCAAGATCCGCTGCTCTTCAACCTCCTCCACGTTCACGTGGTTCACTTGTCCCCTGTTGAAAGGGTTGGGCTTCTTCCCAGAGCTTCCATTGCCATTTCCATTCTTTGCTTCAGGACACTCATTGGCATAGTGTCTAGTCTCCCCGCACTTGAAACAAGTAATGTGACTTTGGTCCTTCTTGGCGGGTGTGCCTGGGTTAGAGCGGTTCTGATTGCTACCTGCTCCATTCCCATTTCCATTTCTTGGAGCCACTATGGTTATGCGAACTTCCTCCATTGTGGGTATGGCCTCCATGGTTATGAGTGTATCCTCCCGAGTTCGGGGTAAAACGAGGCTTCTGCTGAGCTCCTGAATTGCACTTCCCTTGTCCATACTTCCTTTTGTGGCTCTCTATCTGCTGCTGCTTCCCTTCAATCATAAGAGCCTTATCTACCAAGTCCTGGTAGGTAGCAAATGTTTCTACCATCAACTGCATACTCAGCTCATCATTCAGCCCTTCCATAAACTTCTCCTGCTTCGCGGCGTCAGTGGCCACATCATCTAGGGCATAACAAGCTAACTTACTGAACTCATCCATGTACTGCCCCATAGTACGGTTTCCCTGGCGTAAGTTACGAAACTCGCGCTTCTTCATGCTCATAGCTCTAGTTGAGACATGTGCGGTGCGGAACGCTTGCTGAAACTGCTCCCAAGTGACATTGGCTATGGGGAAAGTGGTTGTGTAATTCTCCCACCATGAGGCTGTAGGTCCATCTAATTGATGTGCAGCAAAATGCACCTTCTCAGCATCTGTGCAACCTGCGGTGGTCAACTCCCTTCCAATCCTGCGTAGCTAGTCATCAGCAACTATCGGCTCGGTGCTACTGGAAAACACCGGCGGCTGCAACCTCAGAAAACGGGCTAAGTTGTCAACTTGTGGTGGTGGCGGTGGGTTGTTGTTGTTGTTGTTGCCTTGGTTCTGGACTAGTAGCTGCATCAAGGAATTCTGCTGTTGGATCAACTGAGTGAGCTCGGTTGGGAAGAAAAATTCGGGGTCGTGTCTCGGAGGCATCTGATGGGTTTAGAGAGAAGAGATTAGAATAGAGTGAGGTCTAGTGAGAAAGCACTACTCATATGCACATGTGACAAAGACATTCATATCACAACAATCAATTCAAACAAGGGCATACAATCAATCTAACTATCGTTACAGTGTCCGGACTATTACTATATACATGGGAAATACTACTAATAATATGGTGGTCGACTAGAAATTTTGATAGGTGAAAGACTCCATGATATCCGCTCCAGCTTCGTCTTCGTAATCATCATCACTACTGTCGGGGTCGGAGTCAGTGTCGTCGATGATGATGTAGTCTTTAGAACGGATGTCCTCGGGAGGGGCGTCATCTCCTCCTGGCGCGGGGTCTCCCATGAATACTCCTAGCTTCCTTGTCAGGTCGTCATTCTTCTCCACTAGTATTGCGATTTCCTCCTCATATCCGTCGCGTGTAGACTTGAGTTCCTCTTCTAGCTCCATGTTCCTGGTCATCACTTTCTTCATATCTATCATGCTTGCACGCATTTGGTTCTCCTGGCGACGAATGTGCTGGTTTAACTCCTGAATGAAAGCTGCAATGGAGATGTCCCTCCTGGTGCTGATCATCTCCCATTTCTCATCTCGGCGCCCACATATCTGGTAGATGGTGTCCTTAAGATCCTTGTGATAAACTTCGCCGATGCGTCCCATGGTGATGTGGGCTGCCATGCTCTTACCTAGACTCCAGGTTGGTGCATCAAAGGAAAACTCTATGGGTTCAGTAACTGGCGTGAATGTCCTTCCTGGAACATAAACTCGAATCATCCAACGCTCCTCTTCTGGTAAAGTGGCAGTGTAGGTCCCGGTGAAGCTTGGTATTCCGATATTCAGGTACCTAGTGACTTCCTTCAAGTGTCGTCCAAAAGGTTTGTCTTCATCCGGTTGTGAAAACTTGTTCATTGAGTCCGTCATCCTATAGAGTGGAAAATGTAGAGGAGTTAGAAATGAGTAGAGAAGAGTGACCTATGGCTTATCTTAGTGGTCGTGTCCTACAATCAGCTTGTGCTCTGATACCATCTTGTAGCGATCCAACCTCAAACGGTCAAATCTCTATGTATAAGTGTCATCCCTGGACCGGTAATGCTGACACACACAGTACTTGAAGGATTTATAACAGAGTGCAATCACACACTTATTACATCGAATGTCTCAAAAGAGAACTTATTACAATAATATGGCTTAAGGCCATCTAAATACGATAATAGCTGAAGGCTTGGAAGATAAAGTGAGTCCATCAACTCCAACGGCATAGCTGAGTGCACGACAACGACCTAGCGCACCTTACTCTTCGTCTGAAAAGTTTGCAACATGATACGTTGCAGCCTGAAACGGGTCAGCACATGGAATATGCTGGCAATATAACACAGTAGAGCAATGAACAAGATAAAGAGTATCACTACATGCATATATGGCTGGTGGAGGCTCTATGGTTATGATGTTTTTGCGAAAAGCCAATTTCTCCCTACAACAAAGGAATATACTTTATTGAACTATCATGGTACTTGATAAACATTGAGAATGGTAACCCCATCTCAATCCCAATCAAACAGTAGTTAATAATCCCAACAAATTAATTTATAGTGATGAGATCAACATGATAATCCAAGAACCAGATACTCAAGATGTCCATAACCGGGGACACGGCTAATCATGATTAGTTTGTACACTCTGCAGAGGTTTGCGCACTTTTCCCCACAAGACTCAATCTCCTCCGTTGGATTTCTCGCACTACATGGTGTTTGAGAAACGGATGACCGAGACACAGTCTTTCAGAAACATTAACTCTTTACTATGGGTAGATAGTTACACCTACTTTCCCCTACATCTGCTAGCCTACCACTGAAAGAGGTCATGCAACATACTCAACTATGCTAGAGCCCATAATTGCTTGTGGCTGCACACGGAAGTTTCTAGCATGAATAATCTTACGATCCCTTTGAGCCTGGGTGGTGAACTGTAACGCCCCGGATTCGATGCGCCAGGTGTCCGCCAGTTATTCGCCATCTTTGCCATGTCAATTTCTTGCGTGTTGTTCTTTTCCATGTCATCATCTGCATTTCATATCATGTCATCATGTGCATTTCATTTTGCATACATGTTCGTCTCATGCATCCGAGCATTTTCCCTGTTGTCCGTTTTGCAATCCGGCACTCCTATGTCTCCGGCGCCCCTTTTACCTCTTTTCGTGTGCGGGTGTTAAACGTTCTCGGAATGGACCGAGGTTTGTCAAGCGGCCTTGGTATAGCACCGGTAGACCGCCTGTCAAGTTTCGTGCCATTTGGAGGTCGTTTGATACTCCAACGGTTAACCGGGTAACCGCAAAAGCCTCCTTCTCTTTGCAGCCCAACACCCTTCCAAAGTGGCCCAAAACCCAGCAAACTCCCCTCCATGCTCTCGGTCGTTCAATCACGATCGCGTGGCTGAAAACCGCTCCTCATTTGGACTCTCCTAGCTCCCTCTACCTATAAATATGTGTCTCCCTCCGTTTTCTCGCGCAGTTCAAACCCTAAAATCCCCCAAGACGCCTAACGGACGTGTCCACCCCCTCGCCGCCGGACGCGTCGCCGCCGCTTCCACGTTGTTCGGCCAATCCGGGCGACACGTCGCCTCCGCGCCGCCCGCAGCTGCTGCGCCGCCGCCAAGTGGCGCCCCCGCCGCCGTTCCCTCCCGCCATGCCCGGAAGCCCATCATGAGCCGCCCGGCTGGACCCGCGCCCGCCTGAAGCTCCCGTCCGCCGCCTTGCCTGCCGCGGCCGGCCAAGGCCGCGCGCGCCGCCTGGCTGGCGTGGCCGCCGCCGCGCCCCGCAGCGCGCTCCTCCTCGCCGCCGCTGCTCATCGCCGGGCACAAGACGCCTCCCGAGGCCGCCATGGCTCCCGCCGCCCGTCGCCGCCTCGCCGCCGACGCCCACCGGCGCCCGGACCCGCGCCCGCCGCCGCCGCTCCCGGCCCCCTCCGGCGAACCTTCCCTGGCCTCCTCCGGCGAACAGGATCTCCGGCCAACCTCGAAGACCGAGCCCGAACCCTAGATCCAAAACGAGGTTGACCCCGATTCCACTAAGTCCCAGATTTTCAGTATTTTGTTGCATTTTCATCGCATTATAACTTTGCATCCGTAGCTCCGTTTTGTGCGTGTAATATGTCAAAATGTTCGCCTCGATGAGTAGATCATTTCATCTCATTGTATCATTTAAATTGGAGCTCATCTTGATGCCCGAATTGTTGTCAGAAGAGGGCTATGTGATGTTAGTTTCTGTTCCTTAACAGAACATGCAGTTTTGTCATTTTTGCCATGATTGATGTGTGCATCCTATGAACTTGAGTCCTACATGTGTTTTGTAATATGCCATGCCATCTTTACAGGGGTGTATGCCATGTATTTTTGTGATCTCTGTGGTGACTAGCACAAGCATGCAAACTAGGCTTCATGATGTTGCTGATTTCAGCCCCTGCTCACTGATATTTTTATGCCATGTTAACTTGATGCTACCGAGAGATCCATGCATATTTTGAGATACTTCAGTAAGTATGTTTTGAACATATGGTTATTATCTATCTATCCATGCCCTTTTTTGCAATTATGGGGTGCCATAGCTTGAGTCAATCGAGCTCTACTTTTGCTATAAAATGTTTCCTGGCAGATTGTTTACATGTTATTCAATTTTGCCAAGGTTGTTGTAGTTGATCCGTGTATGCTATGATGTTGTTCTTGCCATGTATAGCTTCTATGCCATGTCTTATTACTATTGGTTGCATTGCCATACCATGTATTGCTCTGTGGTGAGTGGTTCAAGCTCACCAACATGCCTACTTATTGTTGTTCCTGCCATGTTCGAATCTGTAATATAACTTGCCATGTTTACATGGGTGCCATCATATCTTCTGATCCTTTTTGGCTTATGGTCAGTAAGGGACTTTTGTTCTATGCATTTAGTAGATTATTGCCATGCCTTTGTTTGCCATGTTAAGTTCCTGTAACATGTTGTTTGATAGCTCTAAACATTGCAACCTGATGTTATTTCCTGATAAGCCTGAAACTGTTATTATTTGCAATCTTGCCATGTGTGTTTGAGCATGTTCTAGTGATTTCTGGAGATAGTTCAGTGTTCATATTTTGTCATGCTTTACCTGTACATCATGCCCATGCCTTTTGTTTTCTTGTTGAGGTCCTGTAGCATGTTGTTTTGATGCTTGCAATATGCCTACTTGCTGTTATGGACAGATTGTTGTCATGACTTGTATTGTGTGTATGTGTTGAACCGTTGCTCCGTTTTGAGTGTGCTCTATATGAAACTTGCTTGATTTTGCATGTATCTTCATATTATCATGTTGCATCCTTGTTTTGAGGTGTTTGCTTGATGTTTGGGTGCATTTAGCATCAATGCCATGTTTATCTTGTTTTGCTCATATCTTCTAGGCAGAGTCTCAATCTAATGAACTTTATATGTAACTTGACTAGAATTTCGTGTAGATCATCATGGTGCATCTTAACTTGCTGTTTAACAACTTGAACATAAGGTTTATTCAGATCTGTACCAATTTCGAAATTTGCATATGAGGACTTACCGGAATTGTTATATGTTGTTTCCGGCCTCATTTAAACTTGCCTTGATGTGTTGCTCTTGTTTGCATCATCCCTTGCCATGAGTAGCCTCATATAGATTTGTCATGCATCATGTTTGTTGTGCATCTTGTCATGTTCATGTGTGGTGTGTTTACTATGTTGTGTGCTTCTTGTTAGTTCCTGTTTCGTTGCGATCGTGAGGATTCGTTCGTCCACGCTTGGTTCGGCTTCATCCGTTCGTCTTCTTCATGGACTCGTTCTTCTTCCTTGCGGGATTTCAGGCAAGATGACCGCTACCCTGGATCTCACTACTATCATTGCTATGCTAGTTGCTTCGTTCTATCGCTATGCCGCGCTACCTATTACCTGTTTATCAAGCCATCCCAAATTGCCATGTCAGCCTCTAACCTTTGACACCTTTCCTATGCAAACCATTGTTTGGCTATGTTACCGCTTTGCTCAACCCCTCTTATAGCGTTGTTAGTTGCAGGTGAAGATGAAGTTTGTTCCTTGTTGGAACATGGAGATGTTGTTCCTTGTTGGAACATGTTTACTTGTTGGGATATCACAATATATCTTATTTAATTAATGCATCTATATACTTGGTAAAGGGTGGAAGGCTCGGCCTTATGCCTGGTGTTTTGTTCCACTCTTGCCGCCCTAGTTTCCGTCATATCGGTGTTATGTTCCCGGATTTTGCGTCCCTAACGCGGTCGGGTGATTTATGGGACCCCTTGACAGTTCGCTTTGAATAAGACTTTTCCAAAGAAGGCCCAACATTGGTTTTACCATTTGCTCGACCTATTACCTTTTTCCCTTGGGAGTCGCGCCTCAAGGGTCATCTTTATTTTAGCCCCCGGCCAATGCTTGTCTAAGTGTTGGTCCAAACTAGAGCCACTTGCGGTGCCGCCCGAGGCAACTTGGGGTATCGTCGGTTGTCAGACGCATCGCTCATCCGTCGTGGCTCGAGACGAGATACGCGCGGCTACTATCGGGGTGTCGCACGCCGGGAGGTCTTGCTGGTCTTGTTTTATTGTTGTCGAAATGTCTTGTAGCCGGATTCCGAGACCGATCGGGTCTTCCGGGAGAAGGAATATCCTTCGTTGATCGCGAGAGCTTATCATGGGTTGTTGGGACACCCTGCAGGTTTGAACTTTCAAAGCCGTGTCTGCGGTTATGTGGCGATGGAATTTGTTAATATCCGTTGTAGTAAACTTGAAGCAAACTCTTCTAAAATACACCAACCGTGTGCGTAACCATGAGTGTCTCTTTTCGGGTTCATCGAGAGGAGAACACGGTTTCGGGTTATGTCGACGAAGTAGGAGTTCAGGATCACTTCTTGATCATTACTAGTTGACGACTGCCTTTGTTTCTCTTCTCGCCTCATTTGCGTATGTTAGCCACCATATATGCTTAGTCGCTGCTGCAACCTCACCACTTTACCCCTTCCTTTCCCTTTAAGCTTTGCTAGTCTTGATACCCATGGTAATGGGATTGCCGAGTCCTCGTGGCTCACAGATTACTACACCACCATTGCAGGTGCAGGTTTCATGATGATCATGACGCGAGAGCGATGTTTTCTTGTTTGGAGTTCTTCTTACGCCTCTTCTTCGATCAGGGATAGGTTCCGGTCGGCAGCCTGGGCTAGCGGTGGTGGATGTCGCTTGAGTTTTGTTTATGTTTCATCCGTAGTCGGATGTTGTTCTTGTATATGATGTTGATGAATTCTTGTGGCACTTGTGCCTTATGTATGTATCCCTACCTATTATGTAATGTTGATGTAATGATATCCACCTTGCAAAAGCGTTTCAATATGCGGGTCTATCCTTGGTGGGACCGTCGAGTTCCTTTTGGATAGGGTCGCATATTGGGCGTGACATGAACCAAAGGACAACACTGGTATATCCCCAGGTGCCCACAACCAATCCACCCAGATGTGTATTTAAGTAGCCACCTTAAGTTAATCATTAATTAACAATCTCACATCTGTCATGGATCACTCGAAACAAACCACGTCTACGAGCATAGCATAGCAGTATAAGCATAACGTAGAAGTAACTCCCAAGGGTTTGATAATAAAAGGGCAATAGGATCTACCTCATCATCTACTTCCCAATACCCACAAGTTAAAATCACATCCTAATCATGCAGTGTTTGAGGATTGTAACTAATGCATAAAAACTGGGTAATAAAAGGGTATGATCAATGTGTTACTTGCCTTGCCGACGATCTACAAACCCTAGAGACTCGTAGTAGCACGCTTCGCACTCCAGGAATTCTATCGCACACAAACAATAGGATATATAAGCAATCAAGCATATATGCAAGGGTAAAACTCAGATGGGCAAGTCCACACTGAAAGTTCAACTGAAGAACTTCGATTTGCAAGAAGAATCAATCAAATGGGAGCTACGAAACTGAAACTACGATCAAAAGAACTTCGAAATCAAATCTGCTTGAAACTAAATTTTAAATTGTCAAAACCATGTTCAAGTTGATTAACCATAAAGAGGGGTTCGAGACGAAGATTTCGGCGTTGGTTTCACTGGATTTGGACGAACGGTTGAAAAGATGCGAGTGTTTGAAGATCAAGGGCTAATTTGCGATAAAAATAATCACGGATAGGTCCCTGGCGAAAAAATTAAAATAAAAAGAGAAAGACTACGGCGCGAGCGTCCGCTAACAAAGGCAAACGAATGAATTTGTTTGTTAAAACTAACCAACGAACAAACGTTCGTAAATTAGAACTAACCGAAGAAAACCGAACCGATCTAATAAAATAAAAAAACCGATCTAGGGTTTATAAAAAAAGAACGGTTTATACCTAAACCGAAAAAACCGGCGGCGACGACGAGGTCAACGGCGGCAGCGGACGGCGCGATCCGGCAGGGGGGACGGCGGGCTGCAGCTGCTGGTGGCTCTCGGGCGATCTGGCGAGATCGGCATGGGCAAGGTTATGTGTTCATGTGGTCATGGAAGCGAAGCGCAAGCAAGGCGCGCTGGCGCTGGCAGCAATGGTGGTGGTGCAGGCGGTGTGGGGACGAGGCGGCGGTGGCTCGGGTTTTAAAGGGCCCGGGGTGGTGGCTTGGGGCAGGGGGCGACGGGTGGCTCGGAGCCGGACTGAAGCGGAGTCCGCCTTGGGCTGGCGGCCCTCGACGGAGAAGGCGGCGGCGTAGCGGGCCGGCTGGGCCTTCATCCCAGTGCGGTCCGGGAAACTTTTTTTCAATAAAATAAATTCCGCCGAAAGGAAAAAAATCCTAAATAAATATAATTTTTTTAAATGCTAGAAAAAAATTCACCGTCTAAATAAAATATTTAGAACAAAGTGAACATTTTTCTGGCCTAAAAATGCAATTTTGAAAAATGCATATTTTTCTAATTCGAGTAAAATAACAAATATAATCCAAATAAATTATTTATTTGGTTTTAAAATTTTTCCTCCTATATTTCTGTTATTTTGGAGAAGTCGCATTATCTCCTCTCTTTTATTTTTATATTTGAAATATTTCGGAGAGAAAATTATTAAAACCAAAATGATCCTCTTTTCAATATTTGAGAAAAATTCAAATATGAAAATAATAAAATCCCCAACTCTCTCTGTGGGTCCTTGAGTTGCTTAGGATTTTTAGTATCAAAACCAAAATGCAAATAAAATATGATATGCATATAATGACCTATGTATAACATTCCAAATTGAAAATTTGGGATGTTACACATCCTCTGCAACCAAGAGCAGATCTTTCCACACATGCGTCTGGATTGTGAAGCTATAGCTGGGTTGCCTTGTCTTGAAGAAGCTCTTGACTGCTTTAGGGTTGTTGGTCTTCTGCCTTTCGTGACTGACAAAGAACACTGGAATGAAGAGCTCTGCTGCAGTTCTACGCTACAATAGGGATCCAAAGAAAAGGATCCTTGAGTGGATGACAGGTGATGTGCATCACATAGCCAAAGCTCAAGACATCATCGAGCTTACTTCCCTGCCCACTCCATGTGAATTATATGAACCTGGTTGGCAGCTTCATAGAGATGAGCTGCAGAGCATTTTTCAGAGGCCTGAACCAAACATGAGCCAGATGCTTAGCATGATGAAGCCGTTGCCTCAAGATGCCGAATACCCAAAGGAGTTTTTTGTGAAGGACCTCGAGTACTTGCCACGCATAGTATACCATATCCTGAGGCATACTCTATGGCCGATCAAGGGACATTCTTCTGAAGCTAAACTTAAAGGATCCATGCAGACTTTGGTATTCTATATCATCAATGGCATCAGATTCAACACCCAGGATTTCCTCATCAGACAACTTGCTGCTTCTGGGATTGATCTGTTTGGCCTGAAGTTCTATGCTCCATGGGTGATGTGTCTGATTAAGCTTCATTCCACTATAGACTATCAGCCCTCAGCGTGCAACCACATTGTTTTTCTGCCTGAGGTTGATCTGTCTATTGAAGCCATCTACCCCGAGCCTGCCAAGAAGCCCCTACAGCTTCAGAATGCTGAACATCAAAGTTTCACACAACCAATCTAAGGAATTCTTGTTCCAATGCTGAAACACCTGCTTATCCTCTTGCTGGAAACATGAGAGTGCCACACCGTGCTAACACTGAAGCCACTGCAAGTACAATTTCCCAAAGGCCTCGGAAGCATTCTCATGTACTCAATGACCGAGAGCTTCTTGTGGCATTGCATCAGAAGCAGGATAAGCATCATGACTGGCTGAAGCGCCAGATGCAGAGCCCCTTGGTGGATGTCAACCGCATCCGTAACTTGGCCACCAAGAATACATTTGTAGCCCATGAAGCCTGTAGGAAGTCCTGAAAGAGCCTTACACTTCTATGTTCTGAAGATGATCTGCGTGCAGATGGCTTCACAGAGCAATTCAAGTTTGACTCTAGGCCTCCTCCAAATGCAAGTTGGTGTCGTACTCCCTCCATTGAAGATTCTGAGCATTCATCTTCGGCTGCAACTGTTGTTGCGAGAGTCATCGATGAAGAGGACGACACCACTTCACCAATCTTGGCTGCACTACACCACGACACTGCATCAGGCCCGTCTGCACCACCAAACTCCAACATCGACCCTGCTCCATCATCTACTCCATCTGGGAACAAGTAGATACTCTATGTCTTCGAACCTTTTTGGTCATTTCTGACAAAAGGGGGAGAAGCATATGAGTTGATAGTCTTCAAGCGGGTCATTATGGGTGGTTGCTTTAATTTTTGCTAAGTTGTTACAACTCCCGTCTTTTGAGCAATTTGGTTTTTGGGTTGTAACACTTAAACTCGATGGTCGTCTGCTACGTCGTTTTTCCTGCCACTTTGTTATGCGACGATAAATCCCGCATGAAGCCATTCCGCAGATGCCATTTTTCATTATGCATGTCATTATCTTTGTTATCTCTTTATATGCATGATGAATTGTCTTCATAAGTTGAAGAGGATCTCCACAAAGTAAAACCTACCATGTGCATTTGCATTCAAAAGCAAACTACTTATATGCACATCTTCAAGGGG
Source organism: Aegilops longissima (assembly GCA_021605205.1). Classification (NCBI taxonomy): domain Eukaryota; kingdom Viridiplantae; phylum Streptophyta; class Magnoliopsida; order Poales; family Poaceae; genus Aegilops; species Aegilops longissima. Next base: position 67,316 of record JAHIAM010001780.1, read on the forward strand.
AGCCTTTTGCTACTTATGAAGACAATGCCTTAATCCTTAACTTTCACATACTTTTATCCCCGTTGAAAACTTCAACCAGTTTGTCACCAATCACCAAAAAGGGGGAGATTGTAAGTGCATCTAGTGCCACCCCTAGTTGGTTTTGGAGTATCGACGACAAACTTGGTTGAGGGACTAATGTGTTTGTGAGAATTGCAGGATAACACAAGTAGTAGTTGAGGGAGTCCTGGATTAGAGGGTCCCCAGGCATCCCGGCTATGTGACATGGGCCGGACTGGTGGGCCGTGAAGATACAAGATAAAGGGCTTTCCCCCGTGTCCGGATGGGACTCTCCTTTGCATGGAAGGCAAGCCTGGCATTCGGATATGAAGATTCCTTTCTCTGTAAACCGACTCTATACAACCCTAGGCTCCTCCGGTGTCTATATAAACTGGAGGGTTTAGTCCGTAGTGGCAATCACAAAAAAAAAATCATACAGGTTAGACATCTAGGGTATAGCTACGATCTCGAGGTAGATCAACTCTTGTAACCCCTATTCTCATCAAGATGAATCAAGCAGGAAGTAGGGTATTACCTCCATTAAGAGGGCCCGAACCTGGGTAAACATCGTGTCCCCCGTCTCCTGTTACCTTCGATCCTCAGACGCACAGTTCGGGACCCCCTACCCGACATCTGCCGGTTTTGACACTAACATTGGTGCTTTCATTGAGAGTTCCACTGTGCCGTCGTTAGAAGGCTCGATGGCTCCATCAATCATCTACAACAATGCCGCCGTGAAGGTGACTTTTTTCCCTGGCCAAATTTTCGTATTCGGCGGCTTCGCACTGCGGGCCAACTCGATTGGCCATCTGGAGCAGATCGACAGCTACGCTCCTGGTCATCAGATTAGTTTTGGAAATCTAAACTATGTCGCTGATATCCGAGGAGACTTGATCTTCCAAGGGTTCGCGGCCCCAACCACCGCTCTGGCTTTAGATCCGGAGCACATCACCAGGTCCGAAGACGGGAGTTTAAAGCCTGCCGGAGTCTCTACAGTTATAGAGCTTGTCATCGGAGAGCTGGAGGGGGTCACGTCACCGGCTTGCCCGGTGTTACGCCAGGCTCCCTCTATCATCATAAAGCCGGACTCGCCTCCGGACACCCGCTCCGAACTCTCGAGGTCCGCATCATGTGAGCTCGGCCAGGAAACTTCTGTCCCGCCCAATGTCGGTGTCAAAACCGGCGGATATCGGGTAGGGGGTCCCGACCTGTGCGTCTAGGATCGATGGTAACAGGAGACGGGGGACACAATGTTTACCCAGGTTTGGGCCCTCTCTATGGAGGTAATACCCTACTTCCTGCTTGATTGATCTTGATGAATATGAGTATTACAAGAGTTGATCTACCATGAGATCGTAATGGCTAAACCCTAAAAGCCTAGCCTATGAATATATGGCAATGAATGTGTCCTATCCGGACTATGCTCTCCAGTTTATATAGACACCAGAGAGATCTAGGGTTACATGGAGTCAGTTACATAAGAAGGAATCTTCACAGCTGGTCGCCTAGCTTGCCTTCCACGCCAAGGAAAGTCCAATCCGGACGCGAGTATGGTCTTCGGTCTTCACAGCCCATCAGTTCAGCCCATGGATAGCAGGCCGGACGCCCGAGGACCCCGTAGTCCAGGACTCCCTCAGTAACCCCTGAACCTGGCTTCAATGACGAGGAGTCCGGCGCGCAGATTGTCTTCGGCATTGCAAGACGGGTTCCCCTTTCTCCGAACTCCAAGATAGTCTTCGGAGGTAGTAGATATATCCGGACCTGTATGTATAGTTGCAGAAAATATACGAGCCTAATTTATTGGCAACCGTTTATGATATCACGCCTGCCTGGTCATTATTTCCAACCATTGGCTGGCGCGTCACCCCACGTCTCGGGACGCGGTGTTATTGGCTTGTCTTGCCAAGGCAGAGATCGTGTACCCTTATTCACGGGATTTTCTATAATGCAGGTCTGGGTAACCCAACCATCCCCCGGTACAACTCTCTGGAGATTGGTAAGTTTCAAGACCCGGGTGGATACGCCTAGTACTTGGGGTCTTTATATAGGGTCTCACACTCGTCTTCTTCCTTTGCGCTCGCTTCTTCCTCAACCCTAGCCACCCTGAGTTCCAACCCTCGGGTTCCCATCGCCACCAGCCCCAATCATGTCCAGATCCAGCCGACCAGGCCGGTGGGTGGCTTCTTCTGTCACAGAGGAGGATATTACAAAGCTCCGCGCAGCGAGGTATCTGACCCCGGAAATCCTCCATCGGCTTCCTGCACAGGGGCAGGTCATTCCTGCCCCCAAATCCGGCGAGAGGGTAGTGTTTGTGTCCCACTTCCTCCATGGGTTAGGGTTCGCGCTTAACCCCTTCGTTCGGGGCTCATGTTTTACTATGGGCTAGACTTTCACGGTCTGGCCCCGGACTCTATTCTCCTCATCTTGACATTTATCGTCACATGCGAGGCCTTCCTCCGGACTCCTCCGCACTTTGGTTTGTGGCTCAAGACCTTTGACGTGAGGCCGCAGGTGACAGAGGAGGAGCAGGCAGAGTGTGGAAGCGTTACAATAGGCAAGCTTGCCAGCACGGTTTGGTTTAAAGGATCTTTCGCCAAGTCTTCTGACCTATGGCAGCAGGGGTGGTTTTATATCAATGAGCCGTGGGGCTCCAAATGGGCAGCTACGCCTGCATTCCGACCCTGCACTCCAGTTCAGCTTGCTTCATGGATCAATAAGGGACTGGACTGGGGATCCGTCAATAAAGTGCAGACTCTGCAAGGTCGCATCCAAAGCCTTACCGAGAAGGGCATCGGTCTTGTGAATGTCGTTCAAGTAATGCTAGTCCGCCGGACCCTGCCATGTCAGCGGCGGCCTCTCCATATGTGGGAGTTTAATCCCGAAGGACGGCGGACTCTTTAGCACTTCCTCGGCACTACGCATGAGGGAATGTGGAAATTATATTTCGGGGAACGAGAGCAATAGTCGGACACCACCGAAGATGTTGGCCTCGACTGCAATCATCCGGATACCGCTGTGAGCATTCTATCTCCGCACACCCTTCATTCGAGTATCTCTTGGTAAGATATTGAACAACCCGTCCCTTCACAGGACTGGATAAAGAAAGCGATGTTGATCTGGTGTTCGGCGCCCCTTCCCGAAGACTCTGCGAACGCCCTACTAACGAGGATGCTGACTCCGACACTGTTCCAGGTGTCTGCGGAGGAGGGCAAAAGGTGCAGAGGAAGCCCGCCCTAGTAGGAAGAGGGTTGCTTCTGAAGGTCAGGAGGGGAAACCTTCCAAGAAAGGGAAAACGCCATCGACGGGCGGCTTGGGCCGGGCAGGCAATGTTGATGTGGAGCTTTGTGATGAGGATAAACCTCTGGCCAAACCGTAAGTGTAGCAGGGTACTTTTATCATACCCCCTTCATTTCTTATTACTGAAGTAATCCTTCGACATATGTATGTCCTCGCAGGTTAACGCCTGGTGTTTCCCAATCGTCCTCCTCTTCGGGAGACCTTCTTCCTGAGATGATGGAGAGTGATACGCCCTCCCCGGTCCCCTCGCCCAACAGGGCGGATAATTCTGAGGTATCGTCCCGGGGGGCTCCTCACAGTCAACAAGCAGTGCAGGAAACGAAGAGGGCATTACCCGAAGGTGGTGCCTCTGTCCCTCAGGGTTCGGGAATCAAGCATGGTGGCCCCACCCTATCCGATTTAGAGACGGAGATGACCCTGGGGCGAGTGGGCAGATTCCTTCAAAGGAATACCGTACTCCGGCGGCGGCTTCCGAAGACTCAGAAGTGCCGGATATGCTGACGGACATGCTGCGACGAGCGTCCATATCGGAGGAACACCGTGCCTTGATGGTTACGGTGGTCGAAAAGGTTCTATCCGCAAAGAGCGGGTTGAACGAGGCCTTCATGAGCCTCCTAAGGGGTTTTGAGGTTTGTGATGTAGTTTTGCCAATTGAATAATATTGATAGAATGCACCTGTTGTATATGTCGTAGCCCCTGAGACTTGGATTGCCTTCCGACGGAGGCGATCGGAGGATCAAAAAGATATGCTCAGTTGTTAACCTTGATTTAACTTGGAGTACAGGCTGCCTCCCCTCCTGCGGCTACCTGAAATACGGAAGAGGCCGAACTGCAGCGAAAGCTGGATATTGCGGAAGATGACATTGCATTGATCAACAGGCGTCTTGACGACTCGCAAGGTATATATGTCGAGCAGTCCTTACACCAATGTGCTTGTAATTTAGGCCTGACGCCGAAAAGGGTTTATATGAAATGTGCATGATTGCAGATGGTGCTGCCGCCGTTGAAACTCTTCGGGCGGAGCTAGCCCGGGCCAAGGAGCAGGCCCGGCATAGTGATGCGGCTGCCGAGAAGGCATCGGTGGATCTAAGAGCCGAACAAGCAGCTCGGCGCCAAAGTGAGGAAAAGATATCCGCACTGGTACTTGAATTGAAGAATACTGATAGCCGCTATGAATTCCTTGAGAAGGAGAATAAAGCCAAAATGGCTGAGCTTGATAAGGCCGTATGAGAGGCAAGTGAAGCTCGGTCTGAATCCAGGGCAGCTCGTGAAGAGATTCGGCAGGCTAAGGAGACAGCGGGCGGTAAGCCCTTTTTACTTCAGACCAAGTTTGGCGATCCAGGCTATGCTCTGCTGAACTAGGTCTGGCGTTCTCCGGCTGAATTTTTGGACTTGCCGAGGAGTGCTTCCGATGTCGTGCAAGTTTACCACGCACAAGAGGGGAATGCAACGGAGAAGCTTTTCTGGTCACAGTTCGGCGCGTAAAAGCGCCCTTTGTTGCTTAATGAACAGATGTCCCAGTGGGCCGAGCTTCATAGGATATCTATCGACGCCATGAAGAACGTCATAATCCGGTTGTGGCCAAGTGAGCCTATTCCAAGTAGTTATTTTGGCCTGGTGCGGCGGCTTGTTGACGCGGTGCCACATATCGACGATGTGAAGCGGTCGGCCTGCATTGAGGGTGCACGGATGGCCTTTCCCCGAGTCAAAACATTTTGGGGAAAGATGAAGGCCATTGATGTTGCGGCAAGGAGTCCCCCCAAGGGCCAGGACCGTAATGAGCCGGAGCACTATTTTGAAGATGTCTTAGATGCCGCCCGCTTAATAGAGGGTCAATGCTCGAAAGATATAATGTTCGAGTGATTTATATAATGATGTAACCAACAACTTTATAGTTAATCTATTTATATTTTGCTCAAAAGCTTGAATTCCTCCTATGTGGCTGTTTTAGTATAATCTGAAAGTTTTCCAGTCGTCGGCTTCAGCCCCCTCGTAGGAAGTACGGGGGTGTTCGAAAAAGCATTAGATCACTCTTTATCCAACGTCTTGGTCCATAAAGGAGGTGATAATGCGGCGGACCAGGCAATCAGACTATAGGGCGTTAACACTTTCACTTAACCATAGGAGTTTTATGGTGGGGCTACGAGATAGCCCCTAGTATGTATACGGCGCATAGTGCCTTACATATGTTGATCTAAAAAAGATCCCTCGTGTGACATGGAGAATCGATAAAGATTCGAATAAGTCGTCAAGTGGTTGATGATACGTCTCCAACGTATCTATAATTTTTGATTGCTCCATGCTATATTATCTACTGTTTTGGACATTATTGGGCTTTATTATTCACTTTTATATTATTTTTGGGACTAACCTATTAACCGGAGGCCCAGCCCAGAATTGCTGGTTTTTTTTCCTATTTCAGAGTTTCGCAAAAAAGGAATATCAAACGGAGTCCAAACGGAATGAAACCTTCGGGAACGTGATTTTTAGGAAGATTATGATTCGGGAGACTTGGACCCTACATCAAGAAACAAAAGAGGAGGCCATGAGGTAGGGGGCGTGCCAACCCCCCAGGGCGCGCCCTCCACCCTCTTGGGCCCCCTGTTGCTCCACCGACGCATTCTTCCTACTATATATACCTACGCACCCTCAAACGATCGACACGGAGCCAAAAACTAATTCCACCGCCGCAACCTTCTGCATCCACGAGATCCCATCTTGGGGCCTGTTAGGAGCTCCTCCGGAGGGGTATCCATCACGGAGGGCTTCTACATCAACACCATAGCCCTCCGATGAAGTGTGAGTAGTTTACTCAGACCTTCGGGTCCATAGTTAGTAGCTAGATGGCTTCTTCTCTCTTTTGGATCTCAATACAATGTTCTCCCCTCTCTCGTGGAGATCTATTTGATGTAATCTTCTTTATGATTTCTATGAACAATATTTGAATCTTCTCAGTTGAGATCGATGATCTTTCTTCAATGGAGAAGTGCTTAGCTTTGTTCAATCTGTCCTTCATGGCACGACAGTTGTTCCAACAGTTTTATCTGTACATCTCAACACTTTTTCCTTTTTTACTTTGCTTTTATTTATTATGCTCAATTTTTTCATTGCTCAACAATTGCATCATCCGAAAATACATGGTCTTCTCTATCTGGCCCCGGTCATCTTCATCTCATCAACATGTGATTGATTGATTTTACTTATTGCTCAGCTGCAGGACCTGAACGCTGCCTTCCTCATCGATTGATTCTTGGTTCTCTCAAAACTGAGGGAAATACTTACGCTACTTTGCTGCATCACCCTTTCCTCAATTTTTGAGAACCAAGGTATCAATCTAGTAGGAGGCTACACGCGCGAGTCCCTCGTACCTACACAAAGCAAATAACTCCTCGCAACAAACGCGATTAGGGCTTGTCAATCCCTTCACGGTCACTTACGAGAGTGATATCTGATAGAGATGATAGATAATATTTTTGGTATTTTTATGATAAAGATGCAAAGTAAAATAAAAGAAAAGTAAACATGCAAAGGCAATAAATAAAGTGATGGAAGATTAATATGATGGAGATAGACCCGGGGGCCATAGATTTCACTAGTGGCTTCTCTCAAGAGCATAAGTATTCTACTGGGTGAACGAATTCATCGTTGAGCAATTGATGAATTGAGCATAGTTATGAGAATATCTAGGTATGATCATGTATATAGGCATCACGTCCAAGACAAGTAGACCGACTCCTGCCTGCATCTACTACTATTACTCCACTCATCGACTGCTATCCAGCATGGATATAGAGTATTAAGTTCAAGAAAACAGAGTAACGCCTTAAGCAAGATGACATGATGTAGAGGGATAAATTCATGCAATATGATAAAACCCCATCTTGTTATCCTCGATGGCAACAATACAATACGTGCCTTGCTGCCCCTGCTGTCACTGGGAAAGGACACCGCAAGATTGAACCCAAAGTAAAGCACTTCTCCCATTGCAAGAAAGACCAATCTAGAATGCCAAACCAAACTGATAATTCGAAGAGACTTGCAAAGATAACCAATCATACATAAAAGAATTCAGAGAAGATTCAAATATTGTTCATAGATAATCTTGATCATAAACCCACAATTCATCGGTCTCAACTGTCGGTGTGAGGACGACACCTATGGGATCACAAGAATCCCTACTACGGTTGCGGCGCGCGGGGTTGTGAGAAGAGCGGATCAAACAGATAGCACACGGGTTCTTTATCCAGTTCGGCCATGAGGATGCGAAACCCTACTCCTGCTCCGTGGTTTGTTTATCTCGTGTTCTTGAACTAGCAATGGGGCGGAGGAGCTCCAAAAGCCGAATCTCTCCTCCGGTCGGCTTGGGCCTCCTTTTATAGGGAAAGGTTGCCACAAGGGCACATGTGAGGTGGAAAGGTACATGTGATGCGAAGTTTATCCTCAGATTACATGACAAGGCGCCTTTAAATGCGCCTTTGCTTAGGTGTCCTTGCTTTATCAGGACGGGAGAGCCCTGCTCGTCTCGTCGCAGCCCTTTCAGGTCGACACGCGCTCGCCAGCGGTGCCCGTGGTGCCATGTAGGCAGCAGCAGCTGAGGTGGCACAAAGGTGGGTCTCCACGAAGATCCGCTGCCGCCACGCAGTGCCTGCCCAACTGGTTGGGTCAAGCAATGCATGCTAACGGTGGTGGAGGTTTGATTGGCGTGGGCTCGATGGTGGCTCTCACGGTGTCCTTGGCAGGGCTCGCCAGAGCCTCGGCAAGGGCCTTGCTGGGCTCGGCAAGGGTCTTGTTGCGGGCGGGCCCGGCAAGGGTCTTGCTGTGGCGCCTGCCATCACCGGCAAGGCTCTTGCCAGGGGCCTTGTGGTCCTCCTTGGCTGGGATCCCGACAAGGATCATCATCTTCTATAGTGTGTATCTGATCTTGAATGTCTTCACAAAGATCTGCATGCCACCACGGGATGTCTCCTCAATCCTTGCCCCATAGGGGCAGTGGACTCAAGGGTGACTCGCCTCCAGAGGTGTGGGGCGAGCTGCCATGGCAAGGGTCTTGCCGGCTTGTTAGAACCGCCCGGCAAGGATCTTGCCGGGAGTCCGCATTGCCCCTTTGCTCTTTGTGGTCTTGGTCTTGGCGCTGCTCGCGCTCCTTTCGAAGCTTCGCCTTACTCTTGGCTCACCTCCCTTGCCTTGCTCAAGGCGGTAGTGCCCGAGGCTCAGATCGCCTTGCATTGCTTATAGGGGTACAAAAGTGTACCCTCTTTTGTACACCGGCAGAGCCCCGGCCTAGGCTATACGTGAAAGCGAATCGCTGCTGGGCTAGGCCCAAAGACGGTGCGCGGGCAGGCGGGGTGGTTTTTACCGTGGTAAGTCTCTTCGTGCGCTGCGCTTCCCATGCCTCCCGCGCGTGGGGAGGCGTGCGTGACGTGGTCGGCACGCGTGGGGCTAAGCTCTGCGCGCATGTGTCACGCGATAGTAAAAGGGGGCGGTTCACGCCTTCCCCATAAACGGAGGGAGGCGTGGAGGCGCGGCCCATTTACTGAACGGGGCCGAGGCCTGGTCTTCTAGGCGTCCACTCCCCATGACCGGGGTGGGGAGAGGTCGCCTCACCCATCGCCTCGGTCCCGCATGCCTGCCACGTGGTTCTCATGCGCTTGGGGTGATGTCGATGCTGCCGACGAGAGGCTTACTGTCACCACCACCAGGATCCTCCGCGACCCGGCTGGGCTCACCTCGAGATGATCGGGCGGACTTCATACGCCGCCGGATCGCCTGCTGCATAATAAAGGGTGGCCAGCCTGGCTTTTTACGAACCCGCCGACATTATGCGGTTCGCCCGACTCGATCACAATTTCACGGTGATGGCGCATGCCCACTTCGCCGCTTTTTCCAGCTTGGTGTGGGCTGCGCGGCGAGGTTGAACGGACCGCAAGGCCGCGAGGGCTGCCGCAGGTCGGCAAGGCCGCCAAGGGGTCGTTCTTCCATTGCCGCCGGGTGGTCCTGCAGTAATAACTCACGCCGTCCGAGATCATTTCTATGATGCCGACTGCAACGCCGCACGGCCATGTCCCGAGCTGAAGGAGCCGACGGACGCAGATGTGCAGTAATTCTTCACCTCGACCGAGGTATACGCCACGCCGACGCGAGCGGCGGCTTGTCATGGACACCACCCAGGCGGAGCTGGCTACATCGCCACCAGGGCGAGAGAGGCACAGCTTGCCACGGAGGCCGGCAGCACCGGGGGCGTGGAGGACAAGGCCGCGACGGCTCCGAAGGAGGAGCAGTTCACCCTGTGGGCGGCAGCCACCGGGGAGGTCAGCAGCGCCGACACTGGAGCTCCGCTTGTCGAGGACGCGGCCGATGAGTTGTCAGAGGAGGAGGATGTGGCGGCGGGCTCGATGCCAACCAGGGGAAGAGGGCGAGTCCTATGGCGGGCTGGCTCCGGCGAGCCGGTCCGGCCCGGCAGGGCTACGCGGCCTCAATTGACCCTGGAGGGGTCCGGGCGCCACACGAGGGCCACGACAAATAAGGGGCCGACGAAGGTCAGCTGAGAAGAAGAAGGCGACAGCCTCTTCTCATCCGGGCGCACAAACCTCGCCGCTTGCCCGCCCTCCGGCAGCGCCGACTGGATGATAATGTGGAGCTCTTTTGATCTCGGCCTCTCAGCCCGGAGAGGAAAAGGAACCTGTGGAAGAGGAGGAGACGGATGACGCAGGCATCTGCCTCATCGTTATTCCTACCTCCCCGAATCGGGTCGCTTGTCTTGATCCATTTTTGCTTTTGCAGAGAGACAGAAACGTTGGCCCAGAGGGCGAGGACCTTGGCGAGCAACCAGTCCCTGGCTGGGGCTTCAGAGACACCACTGGTGGTGCTGAGCAGCCCGGACAAGAGCCTCTGGGCGCAGCCCCCAAACAGAAGTTCGTCACCCTCTCCTTACTCGACATGTGGCAGGCGCTTGATGCCATGATGCTGACCTTGCCGGGTTCGCAGGAGGGGAGAGGTAGCAGGAGGAGCCACAGGGGGCTACTCCTAACACACCACCCCCATCGACCACGCCGCGGGGCGCCCCCGCAAGGGCATCGTGCACGGAGCCCGCACTCCATGAAGGAAGAGGGAACTTGGGCGCCAGGACTTCGCCACGCGCCAAATGTCTGGCGGAGAGGGGGCTTCGCTCACACTGCACCGTGAGTCGCATGTCCTTTGTCTCTGCTTTTCCCTTATTCTTTTCTTGGCTTCATTGCCCCTATTGCTACCTGTGCCCTCCTTCAATGTATATGGAGGACGTGGACATTGTTGTTGGAGACATTGCCGAGGAGGTCACAAGGAGGCCAGCAGGATTACCGCCGAGGAGGCCGCCAAAGATGTTGATGAGGTCGCCGCTGACGAAGCCGCCAAGGGTGCCTCCGAGGACGCCACTGCGGGGGCCGCTAAGGCGACCGGCGAGGCTTCTGCCGAGGGCGCCGGCGGTGGATCTGCCGGTGAGGCCGGCAAGGCCTCCGCTGAGGAAGAGGTGGCGGGTGACCAGCCTTCCTCCTCCTCAACCTCGGGCCCCGGCAAATATTTGAAGGTGGGCGACGATCTTTTCGTCCATCTTCCAGGGCGCTGCCGAGCGCCACCAAGGGGAGGCCTTTGACAGCGAGGTGCTTGCCGCCACCGGCTTGAGGTGGTTGATGAGCTGGGCGCATGGCGAGAGTTCTCCAAGAGCAGCTTTTCCGCGCTATGGGGGCCGATTCGAAGCTCCAGCGCTCTATCGTGCCCGCCTGGACAAGGTCAAGTCCAGGATGGCAACGGTGGACAACGCGGAGGTGGACTTCAAGGCGCCTGTCGCTGAGACGCAGACCTGGTTCCACCTGCATCATGAGGAGTAGAGGGCCTTCAGAGGAGTTGGCTGCTGATGTGGAGCTCACCATGAAAATGGCCGACATCGAGAAGGCCTGTGAAGAGGCGACGAACTTGCTGCCGCAGCTGAAGCCGCCCCGAACCAAAGATCAGCCGCCTTTGGATTCCTGTGAAGAGGACCTCTCCACGCGTGAAGCGAGGCTTATCGCAACGCTCCACGGCAAGGATGAGGAGCTCGAGGCCCTTGTCACGCGATGGACTCGCGAGCTGGAGCGGAGGCGCAAAGAGGCACTCAATGCCCAAGATCTGGCCCATGCCGACAAGGTGAAGGAGCTGAAGCGGAGCGACGAGCTGAAGGAGCAGGCCTCAAGCTGTCCAATGAGAAGAACACGCCAACCGTGCCTTGGTAGAGGCGCAAGGAGCAGCCATCGCAGGATCGGGAGCTCTCCGACGCAGTGCATTCCATCGAGACCTCAAGTCAAGCCGGAGGGTCTCGAGAAGATGTCGCGGAGAGCAGTGGCTCGGGAGGAGACCTGACCAGGAGCCTCGAGGAGGAGAAGCAGCCGCGGGCAACGAGGCCTCCCACCAGGAATATGTGGTGGTGAGAACTGTGGATCAACCATGGGCAGGGTCACTCGCAATTGGCCATCATGGGGATGCCAACGTGAGGTACGCCTCAATGCAGCGGGACCGCCAACGCCAAGCCGACCCAGCTTCGAGGGCGCCCCTGAGCCTTGGCCTATCTTCACTCCAACAGACGGCCACGCTGGCCGAGGAGGCCCGGCGACTTTTGCCGGAGGGTTGTGACCAAGGTCCTCACCAAGATGGCGACCGAATCCCGACCTTGACTTCATGGGCCTCGATGAAGAGCTTGCCGGAGGGTGTTGACCTCACGGTGCTCAAGGAGCGCATCAAGCCCATCACCAACCGTGATCGATTTAAATCAAGAGGGTGGAAGGCCGCAGCTGGGATTAGGCATCCGTTTTTCTTCGCCGCAAGGGTTCCCACCAAGATAAATTTTATCTTTAGTTAGAACAGCAGCTATGAAGTGATGTAATATAACTTTGAAGTACTCTTAATTTTCATGCATGTTATTTCCCCGTTCAATTCCTCTTTGTATGTGTGCCCTACGTCGATCAGGTAGGCTCGCCGCCGGAAGCTCCTAGCGCATTTGGGGACGGATCCCTAGGGCCTGCTGGCACGCTGTTGCCGGACGAGCCACCTTTTCGCTCAACGCGCCGCCGAATCGTCGAGCTTGACTTGAGTCGTAATCGAGGGCGTTGTTGATCGCGAATGTTACTCGCCATTCTCGACGCAGCCGCTTGAGCTGTTAAGCCGGACTCAAACAGGGCAAGGGCGCTGTCGATCGGGAGAGCCCCCGACGCAGGTTTCTCATACAAAGGCGTGACGCCTCCGGGGAATAACCTCAAATAAGAAGGGTAGCACAAATAAGGGTTCAAAGGCACCTTAGCTTCGCTTGCGATCGCCGAGTGTCGATCTTCCGCCTCCTTTCTTCTTCATGGGTCACGAAGATGAAGGAGCGCCGCTAATCGCTAAAGCTGATTTCACAATCGCGCTTCTACCGGGCGCGCCAAATATGTCGTGTGAGGATTTACACCTATGGGATCACAAGAATCCCTACTACGGTTGTGGGGCGGGGTCGGAGAAGAGCGGATCAAACAGATAGCACACGGGTTCTTTATCCGTGTTCGGGCCATGAGGATGCATAAAACCCTACTCCTGCTTTGGTGGTTTGTTTATCTGTTCTTGAACTAGCAATGGGGCGGAGGAGCTCCAAAGTCGAATCCTCCTCCCGGTCGCTTTGGGCCTCCTTTTATAGGGAAAGGGGTTGCCACAAGGGCACATGTGAGGTGGAAAGGGTATAGTGATGCGAGTTTATCCTCAGATTACATGACAAGGCGCTTTAAATGCGCCTTGCTTAGGTGTCCTTGCTTTATTGGGGACGGGAGAGCCTGCTCGTCTGTCAGCCGCCTCCCTTTCATGTCGACACGCGTTCTCGCCAGGGTGCCTGTGGTGCCATGTAGGCAGTGCAGCTGAGGTGGCACAAGGTGGGTCTCCACGAAGATCTGCTGTCGCCACGCAGTGCCTGCCCAACTGGTTGGGTCGGCAGCTGCATGCTAACGGTGGTGGAGGTTTGATTGGCGTGGGCCTGATGGTGGCCTCACGGTGTCCTGGCGCAGGGCCTCGCCAGAGCCTCGACAAGGGTTTGCCGGGCCCCTGCAAGGGTCTTGCTGTGGCGCTGTTGTCATCCCCTGCAAGGCTCTTGCCGGGGCCTTGTGGTCCTCCTTGGCTGGGATCCTGCCAAGGATCACATCTTCTATAGTGTGTATCTGATCTTGAATGTCTTCACAAAGATCTGCATGCCACCACGGGATGTCTCCCTAATCCTTGCCCCATAGGGGCAGTGGACTCAAGGGTCACTCGCCTCAGAGGTGTGGGGCGAGCTGCCACGGCAGGGTCTTGCTGGCTTGTTAAACCACCTCGCAAGGATCTTGCCGGGAGTCCGCTTCATCCCATTTGCTCTTTTGTGGTCTTGGTCTTGGCGCTGCTCGCCTCCTTTCGAGCTTCGGTCTACCTTTGGCTCACCTCCCTTGCCTTGCTCAAGGGTGGTGCCATGCTCAGACTGCCTGCACAGCTATAGGGGTACAAAAGTGTACCCCTCTTTTGTACATCGACACAACAAACACACCGCAAAAACAAGATTACATCAATAGATCTCCACGAGAGAGGGGAGAACATTGTATCGAGATCAAAAAGAGAGAAGAAGCCATCTAGCTACTAACTATGGACCCAAGGTCTGAGGTAAACTACTTACACTTCATCTGAGGGGCTATGGTGATGATGTAGAAGCCTCCATGGTGGATGCCCTTCCGGCGGAGCTCGAACAGCCCCAAGATGGGATCTCGTGGGCATGTAAGGTTGCGGCGGTGGAATTAGGTTTTGGCCCGTGATCTGATCCTTTGGGGTACGAGGTATATATAGGAGGAAGAAGTACGCCGGTGGAGCAACATGGGGCCCACGAGGGTGGAGGGCGACTCGGGTGGGCGCGCCTCTACCTCGTGCCTCATCGAAGCTTCGCTGACTTAGGGTCCAAGTCTCCTGGATCACGTTGGTTGAGAAAATCACGCTCCCAAGGTTTCATTCCGCTTGGACTGCTTGATATTCCGCTTCTTCAAACTCTAAAATAGGCAAAAACAACAATTTCGGACCTGGCCTCCGTTAATAGGTTAGTCCTAAAAATAATATAAATGTGGAAAATAAAGCCCAATATTGTCCAAAACAGTAGATAATATAGCATGGAGCAATAAAAAATTATAGATATGTTGGAGACGTATCACCCGCCGCATTGTTCGATGGTGGTGTGGGCTCCAGCACCCTGCCATCGTATTGAGGGAGCCACCTACCCTTTGGGTGGCTTTTGTCTGGGCTACTAAGGCCGTATTCCTCGGCGGCCAAGACCTCGGTCCATCTATCATTGAGCAAATCTTGGCTTGCTTGAAGTTGCGGCTGCCTCTTCCTTAGTCTCCTTGCAGTGGCTATAAGCCGGCGTTTGAAACGCTCCTACTCGAGAGGTTCCTTAGGCACGATAAAATCCTCGTTGTCGAGGATCTCCTCTTGCTCAGAGGGTGGGAGATAATTGCTATCATCCGAGTCTCCATATGTGGCCTGTTCATCAGGGTTGTCTTGCCTACTTTCCTGTTCCTCCTGTTCGGATTCTACCTCAACGGGGTCTTCATTGTCCGGAGTGTTGTCTTTTCTGGTGCTAGTAGTGTTTTCTCTTGGGCGATGTGGCTTGGAGCGGTGCCGTGGGCGCTGGTGTTCGGACTGTGTACCAAGAGGTTTATTCGCGACTGGATCCTCCTTATCATCATCGAGAGCGTCGTCGGGTGTGTCTATCATACACACGTCATACCAGGAAGTGGCCATCCCGTGTCTAGCGGGTAGGAGGCTCCGGCCCTGCCCCTCATCGTTGTCAATACCGGCGATGTCTTCGGAGCGGGGGTCAGTCGTGTTGGTTGGGTCCTCGACGGTAGCTATAAAGTGGGTGGCGGGTGGGAAGCAAACTTTTCCATCATCCGTCGTAAGTTCGAACCGAACATAGTTCGACGACAAGCCATCTGCCAGGTATAGGTTTTTTAATGAGTTTAGTAGGTCGCCCATGGGCGAGTGTTGGAAGACATCTGTGGTGATGAACTTGAAGATCGATAACCGATCGAGTTCGGTATCTGCTGGCTTGCAGGGTTCGGAACCCGACACCGGAGAAGAGTCCGGGGTTCCGTTGATGCAGATGACGTACGCAGCGGAATCTGCGAGCGGCTCCAACGCCGCGGAATCGGTAGCCCCCGCGATGGGGTTGAGCTTCCAATCTTTGGGGGACTTGATCTGCTCCGAATCTAAGGCCAGTGTTGTTGCAGGAGCTCTTTCCTGGATGCGGCCCGATGACAGGTTTAAGCCGTGTCCATCTGGGCGGCGAGGAGCGATTGCCGCGGTCTCGAATCCGTCAAAGATCAAGTCTCCACGGATGTCCACAACGTAGTTCAAGCTTCCGAATTTGACCGATGGCCAGGGGCGAGCTGCCGATTCGCTTCCAGATGGCTGCGAGTTGGCCTCGCAGATGAAGTCGCCGAACATTTAAGATCTGTCCGGGAGAAAGGTTTCTCCTCGACAGCATCATCATGGATGATTGAAGGCCATCAAACCTTTTGACGATGGCACAGTGGAACTCTCAATGAAAGCACCAATGTCGTGTCAAACCGCGGATCTCGGTAGGGGGTCCCAAACTGTGCGTCTAGGATCAATGGTAACAGGAGACGGAGGACACAATGTTTACCCAGGTTCGGGCCCTCTCTATGGAGGTAATACCCTACTTCCTGCTTGATTGATCTTGATGAATATGAGTATTACAACAGTTGATCTACCACGAGATCGTAATGGCTAAACCCTAAAAGCCTAGCCTATGAATATATGGTAATGAATGTGTCCTATCCGGACTATGCTCTCAAGTTTATATAGACACCAAAGAGATCTAGGGTTACATGGAGTCGGTTACATAAGAAGGAATCTTCACAGCTGGTCGCCTAGCTTGCCTTCCACGCCAAGGAAAGTCCAATCCGGACACGAGTATGGTCTTCAGTCTTCATAGCCCATCAGTCCGGCCCATGGATAGCAGGTCGGACGCCCGAGGATCCCGTAGTCCAGGACTCCCTCACCCAACTCCATAGACTCTCGCTTCCCCGTCCAAAACCTCGCTCTTAAACGAGGCCTGGAGTTAATGCGAACCCTCGCCATTGCAGAAGAATCACTGCCAAACTATGCCCAGCCCATGCTAGGGGCTGAGAGCGGGGAATTTTCCGCCCCACCCACCACCCACTTTATAGCCACTGTCGAGGATCTAACCGACATGCTCGATTACGCCTCCGAAGACATCGACGGTATGGACGACAATGCCAGAGATGAGCAAGGCCAAAACCCGCCGGTCACTGGACGCTGGACGTCCACTTCCTCATACGACGTGTACATGGTGGACACACCCAAAGAAGACGACGGCGATGGTGAGAAGGACCCAGTCAAGGATAAACCTCCTGAGATACCACCCAAGCGCCGACATCAGCGGCGCCACTCTAAATCGCGTCGAGAAAAAGATAGCAACACTAGCACTGGGGACAATAATACTCCGGAGAACGCCGAAGACCAAGAAGCCCACATCGAACCAACATCCGAACAGGATGATCGGGAGGACGGGCAAGTTGACCCCGACGAGCCGGTTGGGAACGAAGACTCGGAGGATAGTAACTATATACCACTCTCCAAAGACAATGTAAGCCTCGTCGACAAACATTTCATCGTGCCAGAGGAATCCCTTGAAGAAGAATGCTTTAAGCGCCAGCTAATCACAACTGTGAGAAGCCTCAAAAAGAAGCAGCGACAGCTCCAATCCGAACAGGATACGCTCAACGACAAATGGACTAAAGTCCTGGCAGCCGAAGAATACGGCCTCGAACGCCCAACAAAGAGCTACCCGAAGCGCAAGCTGCTACCCCAATTCGATGATGAGGCCCGGGAGCCCGCACTGCCAACGCGTGACGCTGCGGACATACCTGACCGACCACCACGTGGCCGGGACAGAGCGGAAACTCAAGTCGGACACCAGCCCGCACCACCTCGCCCAAGAGGCAGAGAAACAACGGCTACAGGATACACCTATGACCTATGTCAGGACCTAGAAAATACAGCCGGTCAGACCAGACCGATCTACGGATCACGGGGGAGTGCCCCAGCGCGAGAGGACGGCTATCAAGCCTGGCGCGACAAGCACAATCACACCCGGGCCGAAAACCGCATATGGACTTCTTCCGAACTGCGCCATGACACGGCCCGATATAGAGGCGCCGCACACCCCCTATGCTTCATCGATGAGGTAATGGAGCACCAGTTCCCAGAAGGGTTTAAACCTGTGAACATTGAATCATATGATGGCACAACAGATCCCGTAGTATGGATTGAAGATTTTGTTCTCCACATTCACATGGACCGCGGTGATGATCTACACGCCATCAAATATCTTCCCTTAAAACTTAAGGGACCAGCTCGGCACTGGTTAAACAGCCTCCCAGAAAACTCTATCGGAAATTGGGAAGACTTGGAAGATGCCTTTAGAGACAACTTCCAAGGCACTTACGTCCGGCCTCTGGACGCTGACGACCTCAGTCATATAGTCCAGCAGCCCAGAGAATCAGCCAAAAAATTCTGGACTAGGTTCCTAATTAAAAAGAACCAGATTGTCGACTGTCCGAACACCGAAGCCCTAGCGGCCTTTAAACACGGCATCTGCGATGAATGGCTCACCCGACACCTCGGCCAAGAGAAGCCAAAGTCCATGGCAGCCCTTACGGCACTTATGACCCGCTTTTGCACGGGCGAAGATAGCTGGCTAGCCCGTAGCGACAATAGTACCAGCAACCCCGGCACTTCTGAAGCCAGAAATGGCAACGGCAGGCCCCGACACAACAAACACAAGCGTCGAAGCAATAATGACAATACTGAAGACACGGCGGTCAATGCCGGATTCGGTGACGCCAAATCTGGCCAGCGGAAGAAGCCATTCAAATGAAATAAAGACGGTTCATCTAACTTGGACCGAATACTTGATCGACCTTGCCAGATCCACGGCACCCCGACAAGCCTGCCAACCATACCAACAGAAGTTGTTGGGTCTTTAAACAGGCCGGTAAGTTAAATACCAAACATAAGGAGAAAGGGTCGCCCAACGAGGACGACGATGAGGAGCCCCGCCCACCAAACACAGGGGGGCAGAAGAAATTTCCCCCCAAGGTCAAAACGGTGAATATAATATATGTTACTCACATCCCCAAGCGGGAGCGTAAGCGTGTGTTAAGGGACATCTATGCGACAGAGCTAGTCGCCCCAAAATTCAACCCATGGTCAGCCTGTCCGATCACTTTCGGTCGCAGAGACCATCCGACCAGTATCCGTCACGGAGGTTCGGCCATGCTGGTCCTCGATCCAATTATTGATGGATTCCACCTCACGCAAGTCCTCATGGATGGCGGCAGCAGCCTTAACCTACTCTATCCGGACACAGTCCACAAAATGGGTATTGAACCGTCAAGAATCGTGCCCACCAAAACTACCTTTAAAGGAGTAATCCTGATGTAGAGGCCCGCTGCACGGGCTCAATCACATTGGAAGTCGTCTTCGGTTCGCCGGACAACTTCCAAAGCGAAGACTTGATCTTCGACATCGTCCCTTTCCGCATTGGCTACCATGCACTGCTCGGACGAACCGCGTTTGCTCGCTTCAATGCGGTCCCACACTATGCCTATCTCAAACTCAAGATGCCCGGACCACACGGTGTTATAACAGTCAATGGAAATAGGGAATGCTCCCTCTGTACTAAGGAGCACACCACGGCCCTAGAAGCGGAAGTACAGGGCGGCCTTATCAAGCCAAATATTACATCGGTGGCCAAGCCATTAGACGCTGCCAAACAAGTCCGGACTACCCTGCAAAATGACAGTCCAGCTTGTCAGGAGCTCGATTAGCAATTTGGCTTCCGTCTCAGCCCCAACCGCATTGCGGCATATGTACCACGCGTACATAATTACGCACTAAAGATACCATGGGCAAAGATGGAGGCATATTAAAGACAAAATCCACAATGCGGCTTGACCCTATCTGGATGCATATATCCTCTTTTTTATTATTTTTATTTTTTCAGCTTCCTTACAACTCACATCAACTTTCGACGGTACCAGGGCCCCTTTTCCCAGGCCCCTCATGAAAACCCGATCGATGATCCTTTTGAAGGATAACACACCAAGGAGAAAAGCGGCGTAGATGTGTGGTGGAGTATCTAAAGGATCTTTAAAGATCACCTCTTCCTTCTTTTAGGACCCGTACACAGCTTTCCCTTGTGCTGGCATGTAAAATAGCCTGGATGCTTATCACATTATTTGTACAAATACGTTTGGACGTATCAACCAAACTATAATGGAAACAGTTTTTTCGCCAAACCTATCTGGTACTGGCTTATTTCCTAATCTGTCTTCCCTCTTTTTGTCCAATTGTCGTGTACACCTTGGTACGACTTAAATCGCCAGGGGCTCCATTCAGCCACGTACATAAAGTAAGTCTGAACAATTTTTAGTACAATTTGGTGTCACGAATATAGCATTATATGCATCGGCTCCAAATCATGTCTTTGTCAATAGTTGCTGTTCGCCCTGTGGTTACCGCTTACGCCCGCTTTGTTCGCTAAGGTAGTAAAGGGAGAACTACTGTGATTGTGTTTCTGGTTCATCCAGATAAACACCTCAGTAGAGAGAGCCAAAAATTGACTGTCATGGTGCGGCGAGAGCTGGTCGGCTATTCGGTGACTAATTATAAATCTCTTGCGATTTTTTCGCATCACGCAAAGGACCGGTCTTCAACCGGCCAGGTGTCTACAGCACCCAAGTTCGGATAATCGAATAATACAAGGGGCTGCGCCTACAATCTCATTGTCAAGCTCCTATGGCTAAGTGAGAGTGATAAAGCCACATAGTCTGATTGCCTGGTTCGCTTCACTAACACCTCCTTCAAGGACCAAGTCATTGGGTCAAGTGTGTTCAGGTGCTATTCCGAACACCCCTCGTACCACCTACATGGGGGCTAAAGCCGATGACTGGCCAACTTTCAGATACCATAAACGGCCACACAGGAGGAAGAGAATTTGAAGTAAAACAAGCAACATATTATACATAAGCCTTGTTTCATAATACGAAGTTCGGGCAGCACGGATACATTCATTCAAAAATTATGTCCTTCGAACACTGGCCCTCGACAATGCGGCATCCTTCCAGGACGTCAACAAAGTACCGCTCCGGCGCGCGGTGCTCCTTGACTGCGGGCGGTTGATGTCTACTACACAACCTTCTTCTTGTAGACGTTGTTGGGCCTCCAAGTGCAGAGGTTTGTAGGACAATAGCAAATTTCCCTCAAGTGGATGACCTAAGGTTTATCAACTGTGGAGGCGAGGATGAAGATGGTCTCTCTCAAGCAACCCCGCAACCAAATAATGAGTCTCTTGTGTCCCCAACACACCCAATACAATGGTAATTGTATAGGTGCACTAGTTCAGCGAAGAGATGGTGATACAAGTGCAATATGGATAGTAGATATAGGTTTTTGTAATCTGAAAAAATAAAAACAGCAAGGTAACTAATGATAAAAGTGAGCGTAAACGGTATAGCAATGCTAGGAAACAAGGCCTAGGGTTCATACTTTCACTAGTGCAAGTTCTCTCAACAATAATAACATAATTGGATCATATAACTATCCCTCAACATGCAACAAAGAGTCACTCCAAAGTCACTAATAGCGGAGAACAAACGAAGAGATTATTGTAGGGTACGAAACCACCTCAAAGTTATCCTTTCTGATCGATCTATTCAAGAGTCCGTAGTAAAATAACACGAAGCTATTCTTTCCGTTCGGTCTATCATAGAGTTTGTACTAGAATAACACCTTAAGATACAAATCAACCAAAACCCTAATGTCACCTAGATACTCCAATGTCACCTCAAGTATCAGTGGGTATGATCATACGATATGCATCACACAATCTCAGATTCATCTATTCAACCAACACAAAGAAGTTCAAAGAGTGCCCCAAAGTTTCTACCGGAGAGTCAAGACAAAAACATGTGCCAACCCCTATGCATAGATTCCCAAGGTCACAGAACGCGCAAGTTGATCACCAAAACATACATCAAGTGAATCAATAGAATACCCCATTGTCACCACGGGTATCCCACGCAGACATACATCAAGTGTTCTCAAATCCTTGAAGACTCAATCCGATAAGATAACTTCAAAGGGAAAACTCAATCCATTACAAGAGAGTAGAGGGGAGAAACATCATAAGATCCAACTATAATAGCAAAGCTCATGATACATCAAGATCGTACGAATCAAGAACACGAGAGAGAGAGAGAGAGAGAGATCAAACACATAGCTATTGGTACATACCTCAGCCCCGAGGGTGAACTACTCCCTCCTTGTCATGGAGAGCGCCGGATGATGAAGATGGCCACTGGTGAGGGATCCTCCGCAGGTGCCAAACAGGTCCCGATTGGTTTTTGGTACACAAGCTTGCGGCGTATGAACTCCCGATCTATTCTGTTCCTCGATGTTTTTAGGGTATATATATATATATATATATATATATATATATATATATATATATATATATATATATATATATATATATATATAGATATATAGGCAAAGAAGTCGGTCAGAGAGCCACGAGGCCCACGAGGGGGGGCGCGCCTGTAGGCAGCGCGCTCCTCGGCTCATGGCCACCTCAAGCTTCCTTGACTTAAACTCCAAGTCTCCTAGATCACGCTCGCTCCAAAAATCACGCCCCAAGGTTTCATTCCGCTTGACTCCGCTTGATATTCCTTTTCTTCAAACACCAAATAGGCAAGAAAACAACAATTTGGGCTGGGCCTCTGGTTAATAGGTTAGTCCCAAAAATAATATAAAAGTGTTTAGTAAAGCCCATAAACATCCAAAATAGATAATATAATAGCATGAAAACTTCATAAATTATAGATACGTTGGAGACGTAACAGCGGTCCCTAGGTTGCAAGCTTGACGGCATTCATCCTCGCCCACTGCACCTTAACACGGGCGAAGGCCATCCGGGCACCTTCGATGCAGACCGACCGCTTTATGGCATTAAGCCGGGGACAGGCACTGACTAGCCGCTTCACGAGCCCGAAATAGCTGCTGGGTATGGGTTCGGCTGGCCAAAGATGGACTATGGCATCCTTCATGGCCAATTCTGCCACCCTATGCAGTTCGGTCAGCTGCTTCAGCCGATCACTGAAGGGCACTGGATGCTCTAGCGCAAGGTACCGCGACCAGAACAGCTTCTCCGTTGAGCTCCCCTCTTCGGCTCGGAAGAACTCCGTAGCATCAGCAATACTCCGGGGTAGATCCACAAATGCTTCTAGAGAACTCCAAACGTGGGTCAGTAAGATGTACCTCCTCCTTACAAATTTGCTCTGCATATTAAAGGCCTTACTCGCCGTGATCTGCTTAGCCTCATGGATCTCCCGGTGGGCGCCTTGGGCTTCCACCCGGTCTTCCTCCGTGTTTTGCATGGCCTTAGCAAGTTCGGAATCCTGATCCGAAACCTTGCGCTCCAAGGATTCACATTTGCTTATGGCATCCTTGAGCTCTTGTTTGACTTCCTCCACTCCTGATTCATGTTTTAGGCGGGCGGCTCGTTCCTCCTCCTCCTCCAACTTCTTGGCTTCGACCAGCGCACTCTTGAGGGTCTCGACCTCAGACGCGTCATCTATGAGCATAATCATAAAACTCATTCAGATAACAAATCGGAGTTGATATCATTTCAGATGTGTTTCGGTATCACACCTTGCTTTTCGTCTAATTTCCGCTTCAGTTTGGAAACTTTGGCGGCATGGGAAGTTGACGCCTGCATCGCAGCCTGTTTGTTCAAAAAGATATGTATGTTAATCTCCTGCAAGAGTTATTCGATCCTCTCTTCGACCTTTCTTTGCGAACACCGAACATAGTCTCAGGGGCTACTATCTATACACAGGCATTCCTCTTATATAGCTAAAAAGTATTATATCACATACCTCAAAGCCTCTCAGAAGGCTAGTATAGGGCTCGTTCAATCCGCTTTTAGCGGACCGAACCTTTTCAACCACCGTACCCATAAGGGTACGATGCTCCTCCACAATGGAGGCGCTCTGAAGCGCTTCAACCAGAGTGTCTGGCGCCTCTAGATTGACAGAGGACGCCGGTGGAGTTGACACGCCCCCTTCTTTCGAAGGAGGCTGGTCACCTGATTCCTGAGCCGTGTGGGTCTCCGAATGACATTTGGTTGGGGGCCAAATTGGACATGGCCCCCTTCGCCAGTCTTCGTGGGGGTCAGTTCCCCCATGTTCTCGGTAGCCGAGGTATCATCCTCTGGTGTCGCCTTGACGGTTTCCCGCACCTCTCCATGACCTGGGAGGGTACTTTGGGACAACACTTAGGTGTTGTCCATAGCAGGGGGGAGGCCTGCGGAGGGGACTCGCTCTCCATCATGTTCGGACCCAGCGAATTCCCAGAATATGAGGATCGCTTGGGGAGGTCACGAGCCGAACTACAGCATGCAATTCAATGTGTTAAAACCACAAGGCGAAAAGCCGGATATATATACAGTGCTTTTTAATACTTACGATCTGGCCAGGGGCTTCATCCTGGGGCGCCACTCAGGGATGTCGTCGGCGTCTGATTTGGAATCATCTGTAAGGGAGATTCTCCCCTTCTTGGACGCCTCCGCCTCTAGATCCACGGAAGCCCCCCTTTTCTTCTTTCCCCCCTTAAGGGGAGAATTGCTCTCTTCCTCCTCCTCTTCATCCTCGTCATAAGAGGAGAGAGATTCGGCATCTTCGGACACTATGTCCGAAGTGCCTTTACAGTGGAGGCCACTTTTGGCCTCCTTGCCCTTCTTCTTGTTCTTCTTTTTTGGCGCCTCGTACGGCGCCGGAACCAGCATCGTTGGCAGAGGAATGGCTGGGTCTTCGTGTAGCGGATCCAGACAGTGAATCCGCTCCGCCTTCTTCGTCCAGCCCTGTGGAGAGAATGGAAAGCTTAGTATACTCCTTGGATCTACAAATTGAGGTTATCAGGAAACTTACGAGAGTGACAGAATGAGTGCAGTCGAGGCCGAGGTCTTCGGTCATCTTTGGCCACGACTTCTGGGCCTTGAAAAGCAGCTTCCATATGTCTTCGTGCGTTGTGCCGAAGAACCTCTGCAGGGTCCGGGGACTGGCCGGATCGAACTCCCACACATACTGAGTCCGGCATTAGTAGGGGAGAATCCGGCGAAATAGCATCACCTGGATCATGCTGGCAAGACTGGTGTTCTTGTCTACCACACTCTTGACGCGCTTCTGCATCGTCATCACCTCGTCGGACGACTCCCAATCCAGGCCCTTGTTGTGCGAGGATGTGAGTCGCATTGGAGGCCCGGATTTAAACTCGGGAGCGGCGACCCACGTGGTGTCACGAGGTTCCGTGATATAGAACCACTCCTGTTGCCATCCCTTAACGGTCTCCACAAAGGTGCCCTTGGGCCAGGTGGCGTTGGGAAGCTTGCTCACCATGGCGCCGCCGCACTCTGCGTGTTGACCATCAACCACTTTCGGCTTCACATTGAAAACCTTGAGCCATAGCCGAAGTGGGGGGAATGCGGAGGAATGCCTCACACACAACGATGAACGCCGAAATGTTGAGGAAGGAATTCGGGGCTAAATCATGGAAATCTAGCCCGTAATAAAACATAAGACCATGGGCGAAAGGATGGAGGGGAAATCCTAATCCACGAAGGAAGTGGGGGATGAATACTACCCTCTCATTGGGCTCCGGAGTGGGGACGATCTGATTTTTGGCCGGAAGCCGGTGGGCAATTTCCTTGGCTAGGTACCCCGCCTCCCGGAGTTCTTTGATGTTCTACTCCGTGATGGAGGAGGCCATACACTTGCCCTGCACTCCAGATCCGGACATGGCTGGAGTGTTTGCTGGGGACGGAAAGGATTGAAGCTTGGGCGCTGGAGCTCGAGGGCGGATGGGATGAGGAGGAAGAAGGCGTGGGATAAAAATGTGGATCCTTATCCTCTTATAAAGGCAGTGAATGTCAAGCGCCCCCTCCCCGGCCTTAAAATTTTCCTATTCCCAAGGGGTCGTGGGGATGGCACGGTTGGATTACCCAGGTCCTCATTGATAAGAATCCCGTAATAAGGGGGCACGATCTCTGCTTTGACAGGACGTGTCACCAGAGGTTGCGTCTCGAAACGCAAAATGGGAGGGTGAAAAACGATTCGGAATAATGAAGTGGCCAGACGTAACGTCTCACTAGCAAAGCTGTCGGTAAATACATGCCATGTTTCTGATTAAGCATTATGCCCTTGCGGTTGTGGATTGTAACTATTAAACAGAGCCGGATATAGTTCTTTTGATCAACTACTTTGAAGTGTTCGGAGGAGGAACCCGCCTTGCAATTCGGAAGACAATCTACACACCGTATATATCGTCATTGAAGCCTGGTTTAGGGGCTACTGAGGGAGTCCTGGATTAGGGGGTCCCCGGGCATCCCGGCTATGTGACATGGGCCGCACATATGGGTCGTGAAGATACAAGATAAAGGCTTTCCCCCGTGTCCGGATGGGACTCTCCTTTGCGTGGAAGGCAAGCCTGGCGTTCGGATATGAAGATTCCTTTCTCTCAAACCGACTCAGACAATTCCTAGGCCCTCCAAAGGTCTATATAAACTGGAGGGTTTAGTCCGTAGAGGCAATCACAAAAAATCATACAGGCTAGACATCTAGGGTTTAGCCATTACGATCTCGAGGTAGATCAACTCTTGTAACCCCTATTCTCATCAAGATGAATCAAGTAGGAAGTAGGGTATTACCTCCATTAAGAGGGCCCAAACCTGGGTAAACATCGTGTCCCCCGTCTCCTATTACCTTCGATCCTCAGACGCCCAGTTCGGGACCCCCTACCCGAGATCTGCCGGCTTTGACACAGACAGTAGTCCCTTGTTGATTCGGTTTACCTACCAGAGATGACCCCTAAAAATGTGTGAAGACATTGAAGACAATGGTGGTTTTTGAAGATATTCATAGTGAAGATTATGACATGAGAAGACATTCACGTGAATACTATGGAGTGCGGAGACATAGTTGTTTTGTAGTTTCGTTTTCTTCTTTGTTGAGTCATAGGAACCACCGTACTGTTAACTGGGGTCCAAGTGAACAAAGTCAGAGTGACCGATATGATGCTCAACCAAATCCTATGTCTTTGAGCGAAGACAATGAGAGCAAATCTTATCCAAAGCTGGATGAGTCAGCTTTACTTGTATCCCAAGTCAAACTGCCGCGTGTGTTTGAAATCCGACCATTGACACGTGTCGGCCTTAGTGACCTGTGGTCATTTCGACAAATCAGGTCGGGTTGCCTCCGGCTATGAATAGCGCACCCCCTACACCATAAATTGGTGGCTGCTCAGAGTTAGTACACGGCTTTTGTCGTTTGAGAGCAACCCACCTCCGAAGCATTTGAGAGACAGAGAGAGAGAGAGAGAGAGAGATCCTTGCGAGGACAAAGCCCAAAACACCCAGAGCCAAAGAGTGTTAGGCATCGCTGAAGTCTTTCTTTCAGCGTGACCTTAAGACTTGTTACACTTGAGGACTGTGAATCCTCCAGTCGGTCAGGCGTTGCGTTCTGAGCATCCAAGATCCATTGTTGACTGCAAGTGAACAAAGTTGTGAAGGTTTGGAAGTCTACACTGAAGACTTACCAGAGTGATTGGGCGAGGACTAAGTGTTCTTAGCTCAAGGGGAATAAGGTGAACATGCGGTCTTCTGAGTTAAATCTCAGCCTCCCTAACCATACGTACAGTTGTCACGGCAACTGAAACTGGTCTATAATGTCGCTTGGAGCTATGTCAGTATTTCCCCAAAGAGGAAGGGATGATGCAGCACAGCGGCGGTAGGTATTTCCCTCAGAAATGAAACCAAGGTTATCGAACCTGTAGGAGAACCAAGCAACACAACGTAAACAGCCCCTGCACACAAATAACAACACCTCACAACCCGACGTGTTAAAGGGGTTGTCAATCCCTTTCGGGTAACGGCGCCAGAAATTGCGTGTTGACGTGAGAAAGTTGTAATAGATTGAAATAATAGATCGCAAATAAAATAAAGTGCAGCAAAGTATTTTTGTATTTTTGGTTTAATAGATCTGAATAAAAATAGCAAATAAAATAGACCGCAAAGCAAATATATGAGAAAGAAGACCCGGGGGCCGTAGATTTCACTAGTGGCTTCTCTCGAGAAAGATAGCAAACGGTGGGTAAACAAATTACTGTTGGGAAATTGATAGAACCTCAAATAGTTATGAAGATATCCAGGCAATGATCATTACATAGGCATCACGTCCAAGATTAGTAGACCGACTCCTGCCTGCATCTACTACTATTACTCCACACATCGACCGCCATCTAGCATGCATCTATTGTATTAAGTTCATGAAAAAACGGAGTAATGCAATAAGAACGTTGACATGATGTAGACAAGATCTATCTATGTAGAGATAGACCCCATCGTTTTATCCTTAGTAGCAATGATACATATGTGTCGTTTCCCTTTCTGTCACTTGGATCAAGCACCGTAAAATCGAACCCACTAACGGGCACCTCTTCCCATTGCAAGATAAATAGATCAAGTTTGCCAAACAAAACCTGTAACATCCCAAAATTCTAAATTTTGGAATGTTATAAACAAATAGATAGTTTTGATTGATTGTTTGATTGATTGACTGAAAGTGAGTGAATTTGAAACTTTTGAAAGTTAAATGAGAGGGAACAAAAGGACTTTCCCAAACTTCCATTTTTGCTTTTATGATCTTCGGGAATTCAAATTCTTTTCATCACAAAACCCTGGAGAGAAGATGACATGACTTCTTCCATTTATTTAAATGACAAGGGGTGTTGAAAATATTTGAATTTCATTTGGAAAATATTTCCAATTCTGAAACTTTATGCAACTCAATGATTTTCACGAGCGATGATAAAATGACTTCTTCAAAACATATGAAATATGAGTTGGGAGTTTCAAAGAATTAAATTCAAAATTCTTTTGAATTTATTTTCAATTTGGAGTTATTTGAGTTTTATTCAAATTATTTTTCTCCAAAAATAAAATATATGGAAAATAGGGTAACATGATTCCCTACCTCGTAAAATTGGAGAGAAATTAATTTGAAGTCATTTTGGTATTTTTAAAATGATTTTATTGGGTTTTAAATAGGTCAAGAGCACTTTTGCTTTATTTAAATTTGTGTGTATTTTATTTGACTCTAGAATAATGTTCATCTTGTAGGAAATCTTTTTCTGAAAATTTTGATATATTATATGCCTATATAATATTTTTAATTCTTTGGTTTTATTATTATTATTTTGTTTGGCTTTGTTTAAAAAAAGACTTCCGACCGGGCTGCCCATTTAGCTACCAAAGCCACGGCCCAGCCAGCCCAAGCCGCTACTAAGCCTCTCCGCTCACGCTCACAGGCCCATGATCGGTCACGCCTCGCTTAGCCACCGGCTGTGGGACCCACTGTCAGTCCGCTCTCCGACCTCACGCGGACTCCAACTCCAAGACGCGTAGCCGCCGGGCCGTGACCTCCGCGGACTCCTCGCGCGCCTCTCCCTTGCCCCTCTCCCACGCCACCGAGGCTGCCCTCCATAAGTAGCCCGCCTGACCCTCTCTCTCCTCCTCAGATCTCGCCGGAAAGAGCCCGCCGAGATCCGACCGCCGCCGCTTCCACTCCGCACCTTTGCCGCTGCCACCACCGCCGCCACCGCCAGATCGCACCGCGCCTCTGTGCCCCCGCCCGACTAGAGACACACGGACTGATCGCCCCATTCGAACTCGAGCCACCCATTGCCTTTCTCCGACGCCGACGATCAAGGCCACAAGTAAGCCCTGCCTCGTCTGCTAGATCTCAAATGAACGCCCAGATTAGATCTAGTTGTTTTTTTCAACCGTTTTTTTAGGTAATGAACGCCGCTGTTTACCTCTTCGCAAATAACGCGTCGTTAGATAGTTTTTTTTTCTTTTTCCTTTTCTGTTAAAATACGCCAGGGACCTATTCGTGATAATTTTCTTCACAGATTAGTCCCCAATTTTCAAACGCTCATAACTTTTTACTCGTTAGTCCAAATCCAACGAAACCAACGCCCACTTTTTCGTTATGATCCCCTCTATCCAGTAATCTAACTCAAACATGTTTTTGAAAGCTTAAAAGTTTGAATTAGATCAGGTTTGAATTTGAACTTCGTTTGATCATAACTTGAGTTTCGTAACTCCGATTTAGTTGATTCTTTTTGCAAATCGAAGCTCTTGACCTAAACTTTCTGATAAGATCAAATTCAAATAATTTTGGTACTGATAGAAATTTTTTTATGTTGCAAGAGTTATTTGCTTGATTTTGATGTTTTCCGAATAGTTTTCTTCGTTCTTCCCGATCTTTTGAGTGATTGCTTATGTGTGGTTACTATTGGTTGCTTACGATAGATTGACCGGAGTGTGACGAGTAGACATATCAAGAGTTTTGAGTGCGAATCATCTTCATCAACATTGCAGGCAAGTAACACTTTGATCATACCTTTTCTCATACCCAGTTTTTATGCATTAGATCTATCCCCAAACACTTGCATGAATAGGATCTAATTAAATTGTGGGATGGGAAGTAGTTTGAGGTTAGTACCTATTACCTGTTTTATTATCAAACCTTTGGGAGTTACTTCTACGTTTGCTTATTATGCTATGCTATGCTAGTAGACGTGGATTGGGTGAGTGTATTCCATGATGATGTGAGATTGTTATTTAATGGTTTATTTAAGGTGGCAACTTAAACACACATCCGGGTGGATTGAGGCACCTGGTTTCTATCAGACTTGCCAGATTTCTTCGGACCGCCACCTGTGCTCAAAGGGATCATGAGATTATTCAAACTAGAAACTTCCGCAGCAGCCACAAGCCATTATGGGCTCGCATAGTTGATTGTTGTGCTAACTCTTACGGGTAGACTAGCGTATGTAGGGGAAAGTAGGTGTACCGTCTACCCACAAGTAAGGTGCTAGTGCTTCAAAGACTATGTCTCGGTCATCCGCTTCTCAAACACCATGCAAAGGCGAGAAACCAAACGGAGGCGATCGAGTCTTGTGGGGAAAAGTGCGCAAACCTTTGCAGAGTGTATAAACTAATCATGGTTAGCCGTGTCCCCGGTTATGGACATCTTGAGTATCTAGTTCTTGGGTTATCCTGTTGATCTCATCATGTTACTCTAATTAATATTGTTGGGTTTTTAATGAGTACTTTTAATTGGGATTGAGGATGCTGTCAACCATTCTCAATGTTCAACAACCACCATGCTAGTTAAATAAATTTATTCCTTTGCAGTAGGGAAAAATTGGCTTTTCGCAAAAACTGTGACCATAGA
The DNA here is from genome assembly GCA_021605205.1 of Aegilops longissima. Taxonomy (NCBI): domain Eukaryota; kingdom Viridiplantae; phylum Streptophyta; class Magnoliopsida; order Poales; family Poaceae; genus Aegilops; species Aegilops longissima. The sequence goes on from JAHIAM010001780.1 coordinate 98,095, forward strand.
GCTTTCCACCAGCCATACATGCATGTAGTATAGGTTTATTCCTTCATTACTCTCTATGTGTTACATTGCCAGCATATTCCATGTGTTGACCTGTTGGCTGCAACGCTTCATGTTGCGTACTTTTCGCATTTATTTAGTAAGTGATACGTTAGGGTTACGATTTCCTATACTCAACTTTGCCGTTGGTGTTGATGGGAATCCACAACCTTGTTGCTTCCGCTATATTTTGGATCGAGGTAATAGTATTTACGTTACTTTATACATGTGATTTACCTCTGTTATAAATCCTTCGAGTACTGTGTGTGTCAGCATACCGATCCAGGGATGACACCTAAGCACAGAGACTTGATCCATTCGGGTCGGGTCGCTACAAAACCCAAATATCGGAGAAGAAATACGAGGCTATAAGAGATCATGCATAAAAGAGATCAAAGAAACTCAAATAACTTCCATGGATATAAAAAGATATGACTGATCAAAAACTCAAAGTTCATCAAATCCCAACAAACACACTACAAAAAGAGTTACATCATATGGATCTCCAAGAGACCATTGTATTGAGAATTCAGCGAGAGAGAGAAAGCCATCTAGCTACTAACTACGGATCCGAAGGTCTACAAAGAACTACTCACTGTCGGGGAAACTGATCCACGAACACCTATGGGACCGGCGGACCGAGCCCCTTTCGGTTCGGCGGGGGGCGGACATCGCACGAAGAGCGGATCGAGGCGAAGCACACGAGCAGTTTACCCAGCTTCGAGCTCTCCGGAGAGATAACACTCCTATCGCTGCATGTCCGAGTGTATTGAGTTCTTGCTCGGGAGCGCCGAAAGTGCACAAAGACACACTAGCTGCTAACGAGACCGGGCGTGAGTGTTTTTCTCCCTCGAACCCCCCCTCTACGCTTGCGCATGGGCCTCCTTTTATATGCTAAAGGGGTCTCCGGCAGGTGGCAACGAGACAAGGGTAAAATGGAAAAGGAATTGCGGTTGGTACAACTACCGCACAAAGTATCATACCTAACCCCGACGGCAGGGACAAAGGCATTAAATGCCCGTCACGCCGCCCAAACAATGCAAAAGGGACCGTCGGGGACGCCACCGCTGCCACGATGGCAATCTTGTCAGCGTCACTTGTCATCACAAGACACCGGGTCAAGACAGCCTTTTGCCACGCTACCGAAAGGTCCTGTAGGCGACACGCTGGTGGATGTCTTTGGAGCGCTGCACAGAGTAGTTTGCAGCGCAAGCGCCTTTGCCGCGGCCGTTGTCTTGTCGCCCGAAGCTTGTCGCTCATAGGGCCTCGCCGGACGCGTGGTAGCGTCAAGCGCAAGTTCCTTGAGATGCCTTGGTTACCTTCCCGCAAGCTCCTCTTGCCGGGCCTTGTCTCCTTGGCTTGAATACTTTGTTCTTGAATGGCTCCAAAGGAACCACGGAGGACCTTGGAGGTCACCCGCAAGCCTTGCCGCGAGGGTGTTGCAACTGCCTGCGCACAAGTTCGGGATACTAGGGTACCCCTACTCTAGTACACCGGCAGAGCCCCCGGCCTGGGCCACACACAGTGCCGAAGCGCTGTTGGGCCAGCCCAAAACAGGCACGGGCACGCGCTGCCTGGGTTACGCCAGATCTCACTCTGGTCCACCGCGCCTCCTCGAACAGCACGCCACAAATGCAGGCGCCGTGGGAGAGAACGTGGGTGGTTTCTTTATTCGAAAGACGGAACGCCCGCCCCTCCCTCTTTATAAGCAGGGGAAACAGGAAGTTCGCCCATCTCACCGGTTGCTATTCCAATCTCAAAACCTCCGCCGCCCCCCTTCTTCCCAAAGCCGAAGAGAGCAGCGCCCGCCTCATCGCCAGCCGCACCACCAACGTCGCCGATCTTTCTCACCACCTCCGCCACGGCCCAAAGCCGGAAGGTTGTGAAGTCGGCCGAGGCGCAGCGGCTTGCGACGCCGCGAAGGAGCGGCAACCTTCCCTCAGCGCCGCGAAGGATCTCGAGGGAGTATTACTACCTCTTCCGGTCGACGGAGACGCGAGCGCATCCGCGCGACGAAGGTACTCCCGGCTGCCGCTGAACTGGCTCAATGGATATCCTTCTTCGCGTTGTTCCATCGCGGGCTCGCCCGCCTTTCTCTCTAAGTATTTCTTTGACATTATGAACACCCACGGGTTCCGCCTCCTTGACTTCACCCCCAACGCCGTTTCGACCATGGCAGTTTTGCACATCTCTGCAAAACTTTGTCGGAGTCTATCCAAATGTAGCTCTTTTTCGCCACTTCTTTATGCCCCGAGTTGAGAGAGGGAGTTTTATCCGCGGAATCGCCTGGATCTCGAGAACGGCAAGAAGGAGGCTTATTCGGAGGAGAGCTCCGCAGCAAGTGGGATGAATGGAGAGCAGATCGGTGCTGGATTGTCGAGGAGAACCCGCAGCCATTTACCGCCCAGCCAAACTCCAAAGAGCGCACGGCAACGATTGGAGCAACGTGGCGCCGTAAGATGATAGGCTGAAGATTGCCGTCACCCGGATCCTACGCCTCCAGCTTGCCGGCATCAGAGGCGCTAAGCGCAGATTTTTTCGCCAAGACGCTTCGCAGGTGAGGAGGAGACCTACCGGGAGTTCCGTAACGCGGCGGATATCTGCGAGGCTGCGCCGGGCCTCAACTTCAACTTCACTGCCCCGAACCGACGCGATGCTCTCGAACTGTTCAGCACGATCCTCAACATCCCGGCGTTCAGGTTGCCGAGGGGTGTCGCTCACTGGTAACAACTCCTTGCTCGACCGCATTCGTGCAATGATGCCGCCGCAGGCGATTCGCATGGAATTGTCCCAACTTGGCAAGAGCTCATGGACGACGCCGCAGCGGGAGTTCTTTGATGGCTTGGTAGAAATGCCGGTCCGCCCCGATGAATGTAAGAGCCTTACTCGCGACACCACCGATGCGGAGATACAGCGACGCCACTAGGGCTGGAAGAGGCGGCGGCAGGCTGCCGCCGGGCGAAGTTTGGATTCACCGGAGGAGGCAGAGGCAGAGAGGCGGCAAGCCTTGCCGAGCGAGAGGAGCTTGTCGGTTCGAAAGCTGAGTCGAGCGAGCCCGCCGAGGGCGCGAGCGACTTTTGAAGATCGACTCCTCCTCTTCTCACCTTCGTGACAGCTCGCCGCAAGCGGAGCCCCAGCTCCACCAAGAAGGCGCTCAAGGCCGGGACGAGCGGGCGCCAGACGGGTCAACAGCCGCCGCTACCAGCGACGCGCTTCCACTGCGGCAAGCATCAATGCTGCCGCTGGAGCGCCTCACGCCGCTGTAGCAACCGGAGCGGGCCCTCCCGACCACCGCTTTTCTCCCGCCAAGCTGCTAAGGGAACCTACTCCACCGCCTTTGTCGCTACCAAAGTGGACGGACTTGACCTCTCCGCGCCAGCTCCGACGAGGAAGAGGAAGAGTAAGATCTTTGTTGTACTTGTAGTTCTTCAATTTTGTTGTTTTGTCTTCTATCTGATTTGCTTTACTCAACCCATTCCTTTCGTGACTCGCCCGTAGAGCGCGAAGAGAACCAAGGTCCCGGTGATCGTCATCGAGGACGAACCCACATGACAGCCAGGGGTGTGTCCGAGACCACCTTGCCGACCCGCAACTATTCCTCAGCAGCCCTCAGCGCAGCCCCCAGCAGAAGTATATGGTTTACTTCGCTGTTAGGGCGCACGGGTGCTCTTTCTTTGCCGACATCCGACTATTGGTTTGCATGAGGAGCAGAGCAGCCTCACCAGATTGCCCGGAAGCCGCCCCCGACATGCCATCTGCCGCGACTACACCGCCAAGGAGGATTCCCTAAGCAAGGAGAGTCTCCGCAAGGACAGTTCTCCGGCAAGGGACAGACCAATGACTCGGTGGCGGAGACCACGATCAGAGATCCTAGTACAGTAATCCTCTTGCTTGAAAACTTCCCTTGGGTTCTTCTTCTTCTGATTTTCTTTTGAATATTTGCTTGACTTTTCTTCCTTTTCCGCCGTTAGGTCCATCTGCCACGGAGCCGATGGAAACCGAGGTCGCCGGGCGAGGAGAACGCTGCTGCAATACCGACGACGCCATTGTCATCGAAGAAGAGGCCGGGCGCCGATGATCCCGCCGCCGCGAGAGGTCGCCAGTTGCCGCCGCAGCCGGGCGAGGGGTCCGCGACGACCGACGGCCCCGAGACCGCAGGGAGTGTCAGCGCCACGCCGACCGCCGATCCTCCGCCGCTGCCGCAGCGCCAGTTCAAGAGCCCTAGCCCGGCGCCTATTTGAAGGTCGGCGATGGCGTTTTCATCAAGCTCCCGGGCGCCGAGCCCTGTGGCGCCGATCAAGGAGAAATATTTGATGAAGAGTTGCTCGCTCACTGGCCGACGCTGGTCGACGCACCGAGCAGCAGCAGCGGGCAGCCCGAGGAGGAGGAGCTGCTGAAGCCGTTGTCGCCTACCACGCCCGGCTGTGCCAAGGCATCCCGAGAAGCGCTTGTCGTGAAGGCGGGAGGGACATCGAGAAGCGCTGAAGAGCTCCGGCCTCAACTAGGAAGCTCTCCGACCCTGGTAGAGGAGCGGAGCAACTCGCCGAGGAGCAAAGCCTTCCTCCCGGAGAAGGCTGAAGTTGAAGAGCAACAGCCGCTTGCTGCCGAGAAGCCGCTCGCAAGCAGAAGGCGAAGTTGGCGAGCGGAAGGTTAACCTTGACTGCCACGAGGAGGATCTTGCCGTGCGCGAGCAAACATTCGGCGGGGCTCTCAAGGAAGCAGAGGATGCTGCCGCAGCTGCCGAGGCCGCCAAGAAGGAGTTGGAGACGAAGGTGGCGCAGCTGGAGGCCGATCTCAAGGTGAGCAGCGAGGAGCTTGCTGTGCTCAAGCGTGAGAGCGAGAAGGACGCCTACACCCTTGGCGAGCTGCAGGGTCGTCTCGCCGAGAGGAGCAAGGAGCTTAGCGCCGCCAAGGACTCCAACGCAGATCTTGAGTTGAAGCTGACTACTTTGACTCAGACGCTGGACGGCGCCAGGGAGCAGGAGGTGGCCTTGAAGGAGAAGATCAAGGCCGACGAGGCATCTTGCCGACGAAAGTGCTGCTGCCTGTAACACTTTTAGGGGAATGTGGAGCATCGGACCGAGGGTCTCGTGGATGTTGCCGCAGCCATCGACAGGAGCCGGGCGAGCTGGGATGGAGGATCTCGGTATTCCTCCGATGAGCACCTCCAACCCAGCGCCAAGCTCAGCTTGTTCTTCAAAGGCGGCGACGGCCCTCCAATGACTCCGGGAGAAGATCCCAAAGCAGCTGGTCGACGAGTCGCAAGCAAGATCTGCGGGAGCTCTTCAAAGGTGCCGGTGAAGGTGGCCTTCCGCAACCCAGGCCTCAACCTCACCAACGCCCTCGTGACCTGCCGCCGGATGCTGATCTCGAAGCGCTCAAGACCCTTGTCGCACCCATTGTGGACAAGGTGAGCGAGATCAAGAGGGTTGAGGGCGATCGCAGATTAGGCCGCCTGCTTTCTCTTTTTCTTGTCGCCACTGGTCATGTTATGAGAACAATCTGTTAGAGCTGCGACAAGCTATCTTGTAATATGACTCTATTTCGGTAGTGATTGCTATGTTATTTCCTTTACTTGATTCCTTCCTTTGTATGTTTTTGCCTCACGCTTTTAGGGAACTTGTCTCGCAGGCACCTTAGTCATGAAGGCTGAGTACGGACGCAAGCACTCTCGTCAAGGGTGCCGCCACTGACAAGAAACCTTGTCGCAACTAGTCGCAGCTCACTTAAGTTGTTGAGCGGACTCAAACAAAGTAAGGGCGCAACTAGCTACGAGTTGGTTCCTCCGCACAGTGTTTTCCATACAAAGCACGGTCGCTCGAGGAAGATAACTTAAAAATTTAAAACTGATTGCTCAAACTTTAGCAACTTAGCTTTTCGTCGGTTGCTTCCCTAAGAAGGCTTAAACTTCCTCGAACGACGCTGGTCCACACCATTATCTTCTCCTTTCCCCGCAAACTTGTGGGCGAGGAACCTTCCTTTCTTTGAGAAAGAGAAAGAAGAGAAAATAAAGATATGGAGCCTTACGACTGTTATTGCTTACCGGGGTAAGCGCTGCACAAAGTGTCGATAACGATGCAAAGAAAAGTAGAAAGCATGAATTGACAAGATGTGCGGAGCACATGAGCTTTACTTATGCACGGGTCTGCGCCAGCTTGCATAAAGGATTACATGCAACATCGGCAAGACTTGTACAAAAGGTGGTTGCCGAACAGGTTCCGCAACCGCGCCTCTCACGGGTAAAACTTACGAAGATGCTCAATGTTCCAGTGAGTTGCTCACCGAATGCCATCTTCGGTCTCAAGGCGGACATCGCCAGCCTAGTGACTCGCTTCACCCGTAAGGGCCTTCCCACTTCAAGGCCAACTTGTTGGAATTCTTGGCGATTGAACGCGCCAAGAACAAGGTCGCCTTCCTCGAGACTTCCGCATTAACTTTGCGGTTATGGTAGCGCGCGCAAAGCTTGCTGGTATCGAGCAGCTGTGATAGCTGCCTCAAGACGGTCCTCCTCAAGGAGCAGCGTCATCTTGTAGCAACTTCTCTTGCTCAAGCTCATCATAAGCGAGCACTGAGGTGACCCAGATACGAAGTTCCGTGGGGAGAAGTGCCTCGTCCATAGACTAGAGCGAAGGTGTCCGCCGCTTGCTCGATTTGGCGCCGCCCTGATCGACCAAAGAACCACGGCAGCTCCTCAATCCAGTTCTTTCGCGACTTGTGCAGCTCGTCGAAAGTCCTGGTCTTGAGCCCGCTGCAGCACTTCAAAGATTCGCCTCTCCGCTTGACCGCTTCTTGGATGAGCAAAAGAAGCGGCGCACCTTGGCGCCAAGATCTTGGACATACTGCATGAAGGTGCGGCTCGTGAATTGCGTGTCGTTGTCGGTGATGATCCGTTAGGGATCCCGGCGGCAAACAATCGACCAAGAACTTGATCGCCGACCGTCCTGTCACCTTCCTCATCGCTTCCACTTCCGCCACTTTGTGAACTTGTCGATTGCAACATATAAGTACTCAAAGCCCCGACAGCTCGGGAAAGGGGCCGAGGATGTCGAGCCCCTGCACCAAAAATGGCCAGGATAAAGGGATCGCCCGAGAGCTTGAGCTGGCTGGTGTATCTTCTGGAATGGAACTAGCACGCTTCACACTTGGTTGCTTGTGCAATTGCATCCCGGAGGGCTGTCGGCCAAAGAAACCTTGCCGAACGCTTTGCAAGAAGTGTTTTGGCGCCAATGTGGTGACCACATATGCCTCCATGTATCTCTCGCCAACAGCTTTTGTCCATCTTCCGGTGAATACACTTCAATTTCACACCGTTAGTCTTCTTCTGCATGCTGTGTTGTCGATAAACTGGTACATACTTGATCGCCGGGCTACTCTTTCCGCTTCTTCTTGCTCTTCGGAAGTTCTCCATGTCAAGGAAACGGACAATCTGTTGTGCCCATGCCGGAGCTTGCGGCTCGACAACAAGGACTAAAGGCACATCTGCTGCCGCGGAACATCCGCTTCACGGCGAGAACCTGCGGCTCAGCCGAGCTTGACGCTCCCCGCAAGCTTGCCGAGCAAAACTTGTCGGGAGCGCTCGCTTCAACGGAACAAACCCTAGGGCTTGCCGGAGCAGATCTGGTCCTCAAGACCTTTGGTGTTGATCTTGAGGACCTTCTTGGCGGCGGCTTCGGGAGCTCGCCGGAAAATAGTCACCGTAAATCAACTTCCTCTTCTTGCTCTGTCCCAGCTTGATGGCGTTACAGACGGTTGAGTCGGGCTTTGAGCACAAAGATCCCTGGTTCCATTGTAACTTAAGTGCGGCGACTTCGACAAAGCCATCGGCAATGTCGTTCGAGCTCTTGGAACATGTTCCATCTCAGTAGGCCGCCAAAGTGCTCTTCTAGCTTTCTCACTTCATCAACGAAGCTTCCATCAATGGACTCGATAATTCTTGTTCACTTCATGACGATAAGTCGTGAGTCACCCCCGACAATGAGCTACTTGATCCCAAGGTCTGCTGCGATCTCGAGACCGCAAGCAAACCTTCATACTCTGCGGTATTGTTCGCTTGCTCCTTGGGAAAGTGCATTCGACTACGATTTGAGGTGCTCTCCGGTGGTGCAACAAGTAGCACGCCCAAGACCGGGCGCCTTTGCAGCGAGAAGGCACCATCAAAGTACATCAGCCACTTTTGCTTGCTTCCTTGACGGGATGCTCGCTTCGAATTTCTTCATCTTGTGTTGGCCCATTCTGCTATGAACTCCGCCAATGCTCGCTTTTGATAGTTGAAGTGCTCTCAAACTTGAGGCCAAAGCTTGATGCAGTTCCAAAGGCCCACCGACAATCCTGCCTGTTGCTTCGGATTTTGCAGATCCTCTTCAAGCGGAAAACGAGTGACGATCGTGATCTCATGTTCTTGGAAGTAATGGCGCAGTTTCTCGAGGCCATGAGAAGGCCGAAAGCAATTTCTGCACACCGAGTACCTTGACCTAGCCCCCGCAGAAGGGAACCGACAAAGTAAACCGGACGCTGCACCATTCTTTTTCTCGATCTTCTCACGCTCGCAGCAGATCCATCTTTGTCGGGACCAGAGCTTGCGGTGAAGTCCCCCGCTTGTCGCTGGATGCATCCGCCGTGGTTGTCGGCTCATCATCCGCCTCCTCTCCGCTACTAACGCAGCACTAACCACTTGATTGGTTGCCGCTATATATAGCAGCAACTTCTCTTGTGGCTTAGGTGCATAAGTGTGGGAGTGGAGGACAGGTATCTCTTTAAGTCCTGCGCAAGGCAGCCTCCGCTTCGAGTCCATTTCATTGACCTGCTTTTTCAATATTTTGAAAATGGCGTATGCTGCTCAGCAGAACTCCTAGAGATAAACTCCGCCGAGAGCAGCTACATAAACCGCAAGTCTTCGTGACATCCTTGACGCGCTTTGGTGCTTCAATCTGCTCAATGGCCTTGATCTTGTCGGGATTGGCTTCAATTCCCGCTGAGACACGTAAGAACCCGAGAAGCTTGCCGAGGGGACTCCAAACACACACTTCTCGGGTTGAGCTTGAGGTTGATCTTGCGCAGATTTGCAAAGGTTTCGTCTAAATCTTGAATCAGAGTCGCTTTGTCCTTGCTCTTGACCACTATGTCATCCATGTAGGCTTCCACATTTCTGTGTATTTACGGCTCAAAAGCGTCATGGACTACCCTTGCAAATGTTGAACCAGCATTCTTTAAACCGAAAGGCATCCGTACGAAATAGTATGTGCCACATGGGGTGATGAATGCGGTCTTCTCCTCATCCTCTTCTCGCCATGAAGATCTGATGGTATCTCGAGTATGCATCAAGAAATGAAAGCAAGTCACATCCGCCGTGGAGTCAATAATCTGTCGATGCGCGGCAAGGGAAATGGGTCTTGGGACAAGCTTTATTGACATCGGTAAAGTCGATACAAAGCCTCCATTTCCCGCTTGCCTTTGCGACGACTACGGATTGGCCAACCACGAGGATGGAGCACCTCCGACAAGGCCTGCTGCTTCCAATTTCTTGATTTCTTCGATGAATTCTTGGCGCCCACCGCTTCCCGACTTTCTCGCTTGACGGGCGCGCATGAGGACAGACGGCAAGATGGTGCTCGATTACTTTCCAGGAACACCGGGATGTCGACGGTTGCCACGCGAAATACGCCGACGTTAGCCCCGGAAAGCAACGAGTGTGCGCTTTCCTATTTAGGGTCGAGAGTGGCACCGATGGTGAAAGTACCACCAGTGCCATCCTCCTTGGCGACACCTTCTTGGTCTCTCGTGGAGCTGCCATTGTCTTCTTACACTTGCCGGTGGAGCTCGATGGAAAGGCTCCTCGACGGTAGCGCAGCACTCCAAGAGGTGCGCTTGCCGGAGTGGGCATCGAGAACTCTTGCCGGACTTGGTCTTCTTCTTCGCCCGGAGCTTCAACGGCAAGTGACTTGCGATCTGCTGCGGCTGCCGCTTCCCAGAGATCTTGTCGGCGCAGATAAGAGCATCCTTCTTGTCGCCAGGGGATGAGATGACACTTATCGGGCCTGGCATCTTCAGCATGTTGTATGCATAATGAGAGGCTGCCATGAATTTGGCGAGTGCTGGACGGCCAAGTATCCCATTGTAAGGCAATGGAAAGTCAGCAACGTCAAATGTGACCCTCTCTACCCCTGAAGTTCAACTCGCTGCCAAATGTCACCGGCAACGTGATCTTTCCCTTCGGCTTGCTCCTTCCCGGATTGATTCCTTGGAATGTGCCGGTCTCTTCGAGCTCGCCATCAGGGATCTGGAGTTTCTGGAGTACCGCGGAGGAGATCAGGTTCAAGCCGGCCCCGCCATCAACTAGCATCTTAGTGACCTTGAGGTTGCGGATAGTTGGTGAAACCAACATCGGCAAGCACCCGACCGCAGTTATGCGATCAGGGTGGTCCTCAATATCAAAGATGATAGGCGTGCTGGACCATTTCAGAGGCTTGCGTGACTCGACGGATGGTTCGCCGCATTGACTTCCCGCACCCACTTGAGCTAGCGGTGTGAAGTATGCGAGAAGCACCGCCGCCAACGCACAAGACCTCTCGTGGCTTTCTCGAACTCCCGCTCATCGGTCTCGCCATCATCCATATCTTCATCGCCGCCGCCATCTTCATCCTTGTCGCGGCCGCTGGGAGGTCTGTCTCCTTGCCGCTGCTTGGCCTTGCCGCAAGGCCCTCCTCGGCCGGGCGCTTGTCGGCTCCTCCAGACCTTCCCGGCCTCTTCCTTGTCGCATCGCTCAGTATTCAGCCTTTTGTTGCTCGGCAAGCTGCTCGACCTTCTTGCAGCTCGAGGTCATGGCCCTTGGTGCGGTGGATCTTGCAAGATCGCTTGTTGGTGCCGTCCGCTTGTCGCGGACCGCCATAGCTCGGTAGTTGGTGCCTCGCGCAATCTCCTCACCGAGCTACCAGCTTTGGCTTTCTTGGCGCCACCTCCGCTGCCGGACTGCTCAACGACTAGCACATCTTTGCCTTTCTTCTTCATGTTGTTCCGCCGGTTTTTCTTTGTGGGGGCAGCCTCACTATCGATCCTCCCGCTTCAGATTCTCTCCGGGAGTTTCCTCCTTCTCAAAGACGCACACTTGTCGCCCAGGCATATAGCTCATCGACGCTCGATCTTGCACATCGCCATCTCCTCCCACATCTCTGCGATTTCGCGACGCTCGATGGAACGCGCTGACATCAGCGGCAGTGGTGGACATCGGGATGTTGTGTTGTACACGGCTGAATCTCTCAATGTACTTGCGCAGGGCTCTCCTTCCTTCCGGGCGCAGCAGATGAAGGTCGCCTTCTGGCTATGAGGCTTGTGGTCGCCATAAAGGCGCCGACAAACTGATGGCATAGGTCTGTCCAGAGGATATGGAGTTGTCCGCAAGTGCATGAGCCAGATCTCGACATTGGGCTTGAGCACCGCCGGAAGTAGTTGGCCAGATCTTGTCGCCCCGCCCCGCAGCTTGCACCGTGATGGTGTAGATGCCGAGGAACTCCGACGGATGCGATTTGCCGCCGCATTTCTCTCGCACGCCTGCTTGAAATTCTTCGTGCTGGGCCATCGACTTGCCGCAGCTCACGAGTGAACGCAGGGCAACCTACCGCGACGGCAAGTCGCCTCGGTTCCCTGGTGCATGCATGTCGACAGAGGGCCCAGCCGCTGGTCCGATTGACGCCGCTTCTTTTCTTGGCGCTGATGCGAAGTTCGAAAGGCCTTTCTTGCCGTGCTCGTGAAGAACTTGGCGCCGATCGCGACGAGCTCGTGGATCTGATGATGCGGTGGAGTCGCTGCCGAGGTGGATCCGCAAGTCGGCGATCTTGGCCTTCGGGTGGAGAGTGCATGGTGGTTGCACCCCACCGGTTTTGTCGCCATCGCTCGTGCTCGGCGTCCCGCCATGCAGCGATGTACTCGCCGCCGCTGGAGTGTCACCGCTGGCGAAGCCGATGAGACTCTGAATGGTGGCCTCCATTCATCGATCTTGTCCGCCGTTGAGGGTAATCCAGAGCAGCTTGAGCTCGCGCCAAAGCTTCTATGGAGTGGTGGGCGGCAGTGGCGAACGGCGCGAGGAGCGGATATGCTCGGACTTCTAACTATGTTAGAAGGAGCAGATCCCGCCCAGCGATCCGTGTCCCGCTTGCGCAAAGATGTTGCGCGCATGCTGGTCTTGAGCATCCCGAGATCCACCAGCTCGATCTTGGTCCAACGAACGATGGCATCGCGGAATACCATGACGTTGTCGGTCCCGCGCTTCCCCGAGATGGGCGCGGTGCATGTACGGACGCCGAGGTCTCGCGCAG